>JADKLZ010027220.1:0-10497 GCA_021533235.1 Biomphalaria straminea | reverse complement strand
ATTAAATAAAATATGTCTACATCAGTTAGTTGTATGAGCTGTTTGGAGCTAAAAGCCAACTCATACACACTCCTACATAGACACTGGCGTCTCCTTTTTCGTCCCTGACAGCGTTTCTGTGCCTTCTCTGTTAACCATTAATAGATCAGAACTCCACATTCACTGAACAAGGGGTAAGAATCGACTTGACCAGACTGTTCGATCTTCGGCCCGACATTATTGAATAACTACATTGTCTGCGTTTCCCTATCCCATCAAGGGCACATAACACTATCCCAGAGCACGTAATGACTAACAAGGGATATAATTTAAACTTGCCGTGTCCAAGACCTAAACTGCTGAACATGATGTCGCGAGACACTAGAGCTCAATTGATGACCACGTAAAACTAGGTTGCTAAGTAACTGACGCTAGCAGATACTGCCTAGGTAGTGGTTAAATGAAAAAGCTTTTTCATTCCAAAAGATTAATACTATTGGTGTTCTTTGACTTAACAAAACATAAAGTGCTGGCTCTTGAATAAGAACAACATAACATGAGATGACATACGTACCAGCATATATAGATCAAAAAAGAAAAATATAGAAAAAATACTTTTAAAAAAACAAGGCTTAAATGAGGTGTATTTGTATTAATTGACATGGATCAGTCATGTAATTAAATTTGTAACATATCTAGACTAACAATGATAAATCAGTAAAATTTTTACAGTTTTTATACAGAGCAGTTTCATGCTTTTAGCTTTTTCTCTGCTCTATAATAATCTTGACCAGTTAGGAAATGTTAATTTTTTTAATTGGTTCTTATTTTTTCAGGTACCAGAAGTAATTGGGCAAAATTTAAATCTGTTCCTAGATTGTGTTTGTGAGAAGTAACAGACGGACTTTATGTAGGGCTGTATAATTTACCTGTAGCTAACAAGCTATAACTTAGGACCCTCCAAATAAAAATGTAGCACTGACATATACAATCTTGACTTATTAGTCATATCTCCATTAGCCATTTTCAAGTCGAGATTCGGGAACCACTCCATGCAGGATCCAGCATTTGACTTTATAAAGCTCTAAGCTTGAAGAGATATGTGGCCCGTTATAAGTTTTCATGTGTTAGTGTCAAATAAGATTTGCGGATACTAGAAGCTGTAACTAATATACAAGTAAGAATATATTCATAACTTAAAATGCAATACACAATTTACAAAGGATTATTGTGCAATCTCTAGAGTCATGTTATAACGATTAAGAAATCATATTAAACGAATACAATATAGATATATAACTGTTTCTCACTATTTCTCAGTAGGACGATTGTTTTGTTTCGGCCGACCCCAAGTAATGTGGGTGCTGTAAGTTATAACTTGTATAACTTAAACGATAATACTGGATTGACTTCATATACATTAGGGTGTAATTTAAAAACAACTTTAATACTAATTGCACCTTTACTCTTTCTGTGATTTCAAAATAGTTTTTGTAAACACACCTGTTTAGTAATGACACGAGATTCAGTAGAGATTCGACTGCATCCATAGCTGACAATGAAAGATCTTTAACATTTTAGAATGCTACACAAAATACTATACAAAACCTAGTACTGAAACTAACCAGAAACTTAATATTGAATGCTGACTTAACTGAAATCTACAAATATACTTCAAAATTAGATCAAATTCTTTGGCATCGTCTTTGTTTTTCCTTTCAACCAGAACATTAATTAACTTCAATTCTAACCAATCAAAGATGCTTAAGTACAAGTTAAGTACTCTTGCCAGGCAAACGTCATCTGTTTCTGTGGCCGACAGTTAACGATGGTGTCATGTGGCCAGATACGTTTTACGAATCTCGTTTAGTGTCTGTTACTTAAGAAAACAGCAAGGTCAATTTGACTTCAGGTTCTCATATAAGTAAACAGTGATATAAAATATCAAACATTGATACAAGGTAGATAGAAACATGTGCGTTCTATTATTTTATTAACAGTTTGCTGAATCAATAGACAGTTGTAACAATTGCTTGCATATAAATTTTACGTTTCAAATAGAATTTGTTTCTTATTTTTGTATTAAATCTTGTACAAAACATTAAAATGCCCGGTACTGCATGGTACATTTCACTTCGATATTGACAACACACACAAACTAAATTTGGGCACATTTTTTTTCGGCAAAAGAGCGAGCCACATTGCTGACAAGACTCAAGTCGCACTCGCGAGACATGTTCAGCCTCCCCCTGCTATAAGACTGTTATCATAGTGGCAGGAAGACCGGAAGCGGAAATGAAGTCGTAGTGTATGATCACACGAGATGATTACCAAGAGAAATAAATACAGGAGAGATACGTGCAACAATAGATGGGGAAAAAAAAACAACGTTTTCCTGGGTTTTGTTCATACTGCGAATAGACGGCCATGTCTCCCTGAGAAGCAACACGTACTCAGAGAGCTAGATCATTGTTTTGGTTTTATCCAGAGGTTTCAAAATGGAGAGTTTGAGCTTTCAAGATATTCAAACAAAAAATGATGATATTTTCTATATAGTTTTATTTCTATAGCTTTAATATAGCACAACTTTCATGCATACAGCATGCTCAGAGCGCTATGGTCCAATCTCCTATGTGAACCAGTGGGGGGGGGGATCTTGGACGTTTTCAGTGCTGCCTTTAGACCTCAATAAACACAACTCTGCTGAGGTAGCCCAACCCTTTCGGCCACACATCCCAAAGCAGCTCTATGACTAGATATATACCCGAATGTTTTACCTGAAACTATAATCATGTTGAATATAATTGATTTAAAACTTTTTAAAATCCAAAACCTGCAATGTACACCATACTGAGCCTATATCCTATAATACATTTAAATATCTACTTTATATTGATATTGACACTCTTTTGTTGTATATATTGTTAAGACGTGGGATTGAACTGAAGAAAATAACTCACCAATTCTCAGCATCGCTGGTATCTCTCGGATCGTAGAATCACAATCCAACTATGATCAATCAATATCCCCGGTAAAAAGAAATAATCTCATTATCTCCAAATGAAATTTACATATCCCGATTCACTAACACAAATTAAAGAAAACAATCTTCAATCCTCAGTCGAGAAATTTAAAATCAAAATCAAGTTTTTTTAACACATTTACAAACTAGTTGAGGTCATTAACGCCCAACAGCATAAACAAAAATCATCATACTTCGCACGTGGAAAAAATGGTTAGTCAGGAAGGAACAGGGTTACAATAATATTATCAGGTACATCATAATAAGCATATTCTACTTGTACGTCCTAATGAATACTTTACATTGACTTCATTATAGTGTACACTTCATTGGATATTTCGTCTTTATCCTTGTACATTGTATTTGTATATAGTACAGTGTACTTTATATTGACTCTTTTACATTGTACATTATATTGAGGCTCAGGTCATACTGAGGCTCAGGTCATGTTGAGGCTCAGGTCATATTGAGCATGTTACATTTTACAGCCCTCACAATTCCTTTCTAAAGAGTATTTTCCCGCACATAAAAAGATTCTTTTTGATTATCGATTTCTTTCTCCTGCCTCTTTTCCCATTTTCCCCTTTCATAATGTTTCTCTCAGTAGAAAATGTCCATATTGGTGTAATTCTTTCCCTTTCTGAAAATGTCCTTCAACATCAAACTGTGTGTCTTAACTACGTGTTAATGACTGATCTCATTGAGTCATGCAGTGCTCTAGCTAGTTTTCTAACCATTGTATAACGTTCTAATATTTGCTGTTGTTCTTCAGGCCTGCTGCTGGAGACATTACAGGTCGTATATAGAGAACCAGAGAATATTGAATTCCTTCAACAAAAGTTTGGAACACGAGCAGATGAAAGTTGACCTTAGCAATTTAACTGGATGGAGGCTTGTTCAGATGAAGCTATGGCTAGTTATGGACCACCCCAGGACATCGAGAATGGCTATGGTCAGTGACCTTAAGGACTTCTAACATTTGATTCTCAATCTCAATTTAAAACATAAGAAAAAACTTGTCCCTGGTATTACTGAACTATTTGAATCAATTAAAACATGTTGCTAAATAGCTATACACTCTTCCTTATCTTATTCACTCCTATTTCTTTTCACATTCAAATATTTGTATGACATCTTTTCATCCTAAATCTAAGTAATCTCAGTTGAAATTTAGGAAATTTAGATGTTTACAGAAATGTCATAAATATAATTAAATAAATAAATTTTAGCTTTTATATTGCAATACTATCATGATTATAGAATGCTCAGAGCGCTATGATCATATCTCATTTGTAGACCAGTGAGAGGGGGGTATCTGGGAGAGGGTTTACCATGCTGCCTGTAAGCGTTCAATCAGGTGTCGAACCTCGAGCCCCCTTTCGTAGGAAGGCAATCCTAGGGTACTTATCTTTCCGTCACATCAAAATATGTATGCCACCATTTCATCCTAAATCTAATTCTCATTTGAAAGTTATGGTTTGTCTTACTTAGATGTTGGCAGAAATGTCATAAATATAAATTTAAATCATTTAAATACATTTTATTTTAAAGAAAAACTTATGTCATCTTCTCTGAGCCTATTGCTTTCTATCTTAGGTCATAATGTTTTTCAAGGGGCTTAGTTTTAATCACTCAATCATGTCATCTCGTTTAGTTTTCTTCAAATTGGTCTAGAAGTAGATCTATATAGAACCAAAAAGTCTCGCATTCTCAGCTTTAGATTAAATATCACTAAAACTCAGAAATTAAAAAAAAAAAATTAGACTTTAAACTCTGAATTCCCGACCTGCCATACGTGTGTAAGGTAATGGAGATAACTGTAATAGTGTTTCAAGAGTGTTTGCAGTTATCATAGAAATATTTGATGTTATTTGCAGTCAGATTAAAGATTAATTAAGATTTTTAGTTGGAATTTTTTTGACATACTGACCAGGTGTAACAATTTAGAACCTTATTATATTCACATAGGGCATAGGGCCTATTTAAACAAAAAGATTGCAAAAATCTTCAATAATATTTTTTTATTCTTTTTGGTTCTACCATTGGATCGATATTTAAAGTTCATTGAATATTATTTTTGTAGGCTGTTAAACATGGTTATTTCTTGTCTACAGATGTATGGAATAACGTCTTTCTTGTTTGTCACTGCGTCCATCGCTGGCTTCTGCCTGGAAACCTTGCCCAGTCTTAAACCCAAAGCGGTCAATGCCACCAACAGCTCCTGCTCGTACGCAGACGACAACAAAATCATTTACGTGGAGCATAAGTCAAATGACGCCCTTAACGTGCTGGACTTCATCTGCACTGTGTTCTTCACGCTGGAGCTCGTCATGAGGTTCTTAGTCTGCCCCAAGAAACTTAGATTTATCCGAAACATTATGAACTTCATCGACCTCCTGGCACTCGTACCCCTGTACGTGCAGGTCATCTTCGAACAGTCAGACCTGCACCAGAACTGTTATCTCAACGAGAGATATGTCTTCGAGATCATGTTCACGCTGAGGATCTTCCGCATGTTTCGCATCTTCCATCTGGTGAAGCACTACCAGGCCTTGAAGGTACTCGTCTACGCCCTCAAGGCCAGCCTTCAGGAGCTCATGATGCTCTTCATCTTCCTACTCCTTGCCATGCTCATCTTCGCCACCATGATCTACTACGCCGAGAGGGACTTTCTCACTGGCACCGGCAGCCGAACCCACTTTACCACAATTCCCATCGGCTTCTGGTGGGCCATCATCACCATGACCACGGTGGGCTACGGGGACGTGGCGCCGTCCTCCCCCGTCGGGTACGTCGTGGGTACTGCCTGTGCCGTTTGCGGTGTTCTTTTCATGGCCCTGACCTTTCCCGTCATCTCCAACAACTTCACGCTATTTTACGAGCACGTGAGGTCAAGGTCGCTGTCGCCGCGCACGAAGACAATTAAACAGGAAATCGAAAGCGAAGACGACGATGAAGATGATGATGATGTGGAAGAAATGTACACGCCTAAACAGCCCCCAGATTACGGCTCGGTGCTCTTAAAAATGCAGACAATGTCGTCTGTGAACAATAAGCCTGCCGGAATCAGCAATGGCTCCACAACGGCGATGCCCGCATGTGCAGTACAAGAGTCCACAGAAGACAAAGCTAAGCAAAGACTGAGCAGCGAGGTGAAAACTTGCTACGTGCCACTTGCCAAGTTTAGTGACAACTCTTCCATGATGGACATCATTCTACAGGAACCTACAGACGATCTGTTTGGAACAAACTTTAAGCCGTTAGCACAAACGAAATAGATAGTTGAACTTTATACATGTCTAAACCAAACCATTCTTGATGTATTATTTTATAAACAATGTACAGCCTTTTTTTTATCTATATTTTTTTCTACAACAAACCAGTGACTATAAATCTAAGATACATTTTTAATGTTAACTTTCAGCTTTTCAATCTAAAATAAACTCATTAGGTTCAGCTGATCTAGATTTCATAAAGTCATCTTTCTCGCCTTTTACCAGTGTAGCCTTTTTTCAAATCAATTTTTCACTTGGAGCACATCTTTTGATTCGCTTTACTTCCAAGTTATATTTTTGATTACATAGATTCAAAACCATTAGTCAATTTAAATAGTGTATTAATATTTGATATTCAGTTTTATTGTTATATATATACGAGACATACTGGACACAAGGTGTGGTGTTGTATTGTCATCTTTATCTGGCAGAACTTCAAACCAACAAAAAAACGTCCTAAAATGTTTACACTAAAACAATGGACTGCAAAAGAAATGAAGATATAATTTTGAGTATTTTTTTCAGAGAATTCATGTTTACTATTTATATTCCATTGTAGCCTAATTACTGAATGAAGCAAAACTAAGAAAGTGTAATTGTATCTTTTAATATTTACTTTTAGAATTTTGTTACCTTTAAAATTAATATTTTTTATATATTTTGTTTTCCAAAACATTTGACAATCACAGATTGAAGATCAATGTAAAGTCTAGTCATAAAAAACTTGTTTCTAGGAAGGACTGAAACATGATCTTCTATTTTAAAACACGTTTCTCAACCATATGTAGGCAAGTGATTGTTGCCACGTTGTGCTAACAAAGTTTACAATATACAGGAAATCAATATTTTCTATCGTGAGGCAAATCTCAACACAGACATTTGGTGTGTACTAAATAGAAACAAGTTAGATCTTCAAGAGCTCAATGTATTCTGACTGTGTTTGTGTCAAGTGGATGCTATTTTTGCAGGAAACACAATTGTTGTGTGAATAACTTTAAGACTCATTGCTGGTGTCGATGGCACAATGTTGAGTATAGCTCGAAAAGTAAAAATATTGTTCTTAGGTTGTCATCGTACACACTGTATGTCCTCCTTCAGTCATGAAGCAACTATGGATAGAATTGATCAAAATGCCTGGGCATGATGTCTCCCAAACAACAGTTCATCCCCCCCCCCACACCAATCTGATGTAGCCAAAGGAACGGCAAGTGCCGATACAGTTTGGGGTCAGCCACTGTGTGCTGCTTGATTTTTCCTCAGGGTCCCAAGGTATTTCCTATGGGTATAGTTGCACGCAGCAAAAGTTCTCCTTCTCCTTGATGTGGAGCCAGGCAATGCTAACGAACCGATCCTGCTCGATGGTTACTGGTTTAGATGCCATATATTCGCCTTTGCTCCTTCTGTCAGTAATAACAATTTTCCTCGGATCAATTATGTGACCTTCACATCAGTTGAACTGGTTGTCAGAGGCTATTTGAGACGCATACTATTGGAAGCATTTTATAGGTAGTGGAGTGCTTATTTCTATAACAACTTCTGGCAATAAAAACCTTACACACACACACAGAGTCACAAATACACACACTCCATATTAAAACTGTCAGCGTGTAAGTTTGACAATGCTCTTTCTACTACTTTCATAGGGGCAGGATTATGTTAGTCTTTAATGTTTGTTTCGAAATACGATAATACTCACTGTACATGTCTTTGTCAATGCGAAGAAATGAATGTGTTAAGTGTTGCTATACATATGTGCGTGGGTCAGTTACTTTTTTAAAAAAGCTTGTACATAACATGTTCGTTTTGGTTGCTAATTTTATTTGCAATGCTGTTGAGTTCATCCACGTGTTTCAAAGACTCAATTATTTTATATGAGTTCACAAAAATATCGCTGAGAATATTTGCTCAAAAAAAAATGCGGGATGATATTCAACGTTGTATAGCTCCTACCCCTCCCCTTCCCACAAAACACCCAGTCACGTGATCTCGCTCTCTACTCCTGTCTTATTAGGCTAAAATCTAAAACAATGGAGTTTATGGCTTAGAAATCATTTTTACCAATTACAGTCTGAATTTGTTCAGTTCTGGTAACACGTGTATAGTTTGTATATCTAATTATTTTAAGCAAATTGTGTTCATTGATTTTATTCAATATTTCTTTCTTTTTTGTAACATAAACACTGTTACGGTCTAACGTATACTTAAGGACTAATGCAAATCCTGCTATTTAGACGGTAGAATGAATAACTAGGGGGGAAAAACACTATTTATTTGTTTGAAAATTGTTTTTTGATGTATGTAATTTGTTATGATTTCTAGATTTTCACCCTTTGTCAACCTAAACCAATGCTCAAAATTAAACTTTTATGTTATTGAAACTCACCAATGTCTCTGCAGAAGTGAGAGAAAGAGTGTGTGCAGTAGCGGTCTTAGGGGGTGGCAAGTGGGGCAACTGCCCCAGGCGTTGCTCCTTTAGGGGGCCCCGCGATTGAGATTTTATTGTCAACAATTTTGAAAACCAAATCAGTTGTCATAAACTAGGACTTTTTACTCAATATTTTCCAAGTATCTTTATGATACCAAATGCCATTTAAACTCTTAGCATACATTTCTGATTTCGAAATACCGTTCACTAAGAGGCTATCATCGCTTAACAAATAGGACATACTGTATTGTTAAAGCGTAAGAGATGGATGAGCCTGTTAGCGTGATGAGTTTACGGTAGGAATACATATATAGTCTACCATTACGGCTAAGGGCCCCGCACACTTTTAAGGCCGCCCCTGAGTGTGTGTTTCAAATGTACATTTATCGTAAACTTCAAACTTCTGCCAGAGATTATCATGGAATTTGTGTGTGTGTGAGAGAGAGAGAGAGAGAGAGTGGGAGAGTAGTTGTTTGTGTGCCTGTGTTTGTGCTAATATCTTGAGCGCTGACTCCTCTGCTGCCTAGTCGTGAGGCATGATCTCTAGGCTGTTTCTTCGTTCGTCCCGGGTTCGAACCCCGCTAGCCTCCATCGTTCTGCGGGAGGTTTGCACTGAGACATAAGAATCTTCAAGTCTCGAACACCTGAAATATGTCCAACAAGAGATTGATGAATTTACATCTCTCTTCCAAACAAACAATATACGTTAAAAAAAAAGTAATGCAATAAAAAAAAAAAAAGTTGTCATGGTTTTCCTATTGCACTTCTGACATTCTGTTATCATGTAAGCTTGCAGGAAATAAATCTACAGTCTTCTTAGTTCAGTTGGGACTTAAAAAAAAAAAAAGACACGTTGTTTTGTTTTTGTAAAACCATTATGTCAATAAGTTGTGACCTAGTTGGGAAGGACAGTTCATTTTCTCAATACTAGGGTTCTAGTCTTTCATCCAGGGAAGATTTCATAGTTCCACTAGTATTTCTATTATTAGAACCTATTGGACTGAGTGCGTGACGAGCATAGGTTCTCCTCCAATATTGCTCGGGCAATAGAAATAGACAATGATCGACTTGTTTAGGGTCAGAGTTCATTTTCCCAGAACCTGTTAATACATGCATTGTACATAAGGGAGATAACTTCAGTATAATGTTAATTGAATAGCCGCTCTTGACAGAATCTAATTGAATTTGTCCGTGATGAATCATCTTGGTATCATACGAAAAAAAATCAGTTGTTAGGTTTCAACGTTTCAACAGCTTTCAAGCCCAGGGCCGGATATGTGGAGGCCTCTACACTTATTCGAAAGCTTTAATAAAAACCTACTTATAAATAAAAATAATAATATCTTCAAAGCATGCCATAGTGTAAAACAAAGAGAACTAGTTGACCGGCGGCATAGCATACGCCGCTATTTACCAGGGCCGGCGACCGCAGTGGGGCCCGCATTTCATAGGACCCGCAATTTTATAGGACCCGCTCTAATTTAACATCCCTATAATTATTTGTCTGTTAAGCTATTGCTTTAAAAGAAATCAAACACATTTTTAACAAAATATAGTCATTTATAACGACCGCAGTGGGGCCCGCATTTCATAGGACCCGCAATTTTATAGGACCCGCTCTAATTTAAAGTGCAAAAATTATTAAATTAAGCCATTTTATCACTTACAACAGATTCCCCGCAGTGGGGCCCGCATTTCATAGGACACGCAATTTTATAGGACCCGCTCTAATTTAAAGTGTAAAAATTATTAAATTAAGCCATTTTATTACTTACAACAGATTCCCCGCGCCATCC
>JADKLZ010027214.1:0-17137 GCA_021533235.1 Biomphalaria straminea | reverse complement strand
TATATATATATACTGTATTGTAATTGTTTTGCATAAAGAAAATTCTTTCAACTTAAAAAAAGTTTAATAATTACTCCCATGGCCATAGCCTATTGGGAAAAATAAACACACAGGCGGAAGCAACCAATCCAAATATTTTATTTCGTATATTAATATCAACATCCAATCGGATTTTATTAGAAAAATTTGTGATGATCAAGTTTGTGACAATACAATCTCCGATCGCGGGGCCCCCCTTAAGCGCGGGGCCTGGGGAGGCTTCCCTACTTGCCACCCCTAAGGCGGCTATTGGCCACGATGATATATGATATAAAGCGAATTCCAGTATAACAGATCCAATAGTTATTATTAATAATGCTAGAATTGACTATTATTCGGTTTGACCAGGGTGGGGCTACAAAACAGCGTGACGCATTGGTTAAACCTATGATAACGCAGCCACAATGAGTGGCCGTCTGTCTGAACTGCGGATACGTATGTTAGGCATAAACCCCAGAGATCCTTTCTTTTAATAATTTATTATTGCATCCTTCCTTTTAAAGTTCTTAAGACTGATATCTACTAGAAACTTTAACAATTCGATCACTTCTGGTTGTCTCTAAACGTTGGTCTATAACTGTCTGTTTCGTTTGTTCTAACAGTTTATTGTTTGTTGCCTTCGACGGTATCATAGCACCCAGAGATATCTTCATTGAAACTCTTGTTCAAAAAGCGTTGATTTCTTCTGTATGTTTTCCCATCGTTTGTTTATGATGTAGATCTGGGTGAGGAATTTTTTTTATGACAACTGCTTTCTGCCATGTTTGTCCTACTAGACGAACTCTCACTTTCTCCGACACAGCAATCTTTAGGTAGTCTTGGTTTTGCATCGTATTTCACTTTTTTTTTTCATCTGTCGTTCGTTGAGTAATGTCTTTGCATTTTCAGTTACCGATGGTTTCAATAGTTTGGGATCAGTTGGAATGATGTCCCTGAGTCTTCTACTCATCAGCAGTTGTGATGCTTATCGAAGTATTTCTATACTCGAGCATAGCAAGATATGGATCCTTCCCACTTCTGTATACCCTGAATCCTTTTGCTTTCGCACAAAACATAAACAATAGATAAATTTAAACCCTTTAATGCTTTCTGCAAAATTACGAGAAACGGACGAAGCTGATCACCGAATCCAACGAAAAAGCAAAAGAAGTTAGTGAATACTATGGATTCCCTGTAATCAAAACAACCATAAGAAAGAAAAGACTTTATGGGAAGTTGAGTTCTAATGTAGGACTGTCAATAGAACTGCAATTCAAACGTGTTGCGACAGATGTACTGGACAGATTTCATATGGGGATGAAGGACAGATTACAAAGCTGGAAAGAAAATGGATACCTTTGGGTTTCTTCTTGAACCAAGACACCTGTTGGATGATGACACGCTTATGACAAACTGTGTTACTTTTTCCTGTTTGTATGATGAAATAAATGGCAAATCTCTTGTTCTATGATGTCATTGATGTACGAGCAGTTTTCATCAACCCATAATAGACATATTGCGGAAACGGGCTTCATATGGTAATTACGTTTGCTCAAACCTTGCAACCTCCTCCGAATACCGCTAACTCAGGCCACTTCCATTGTGTCATTCTCAAAGCTCAAGTCCATCAAAAACTATCCCAGGAGCACAATGACGCAAGAAAGGCTTCTCATGGCTTAAATGTGAGTGAAGTCACAAATACTAGAAAGTATCGATGTAGATGATGTTATAGATGTCTTTGCTGCACAGAATGCACGACGTGAAGCGATATGAATTGAGATTTGTCACTTGTGCATTATTTAGCTAATAAACAACGGTATTATTTATTAAGAGTCTTAATGATTTTTTTTAAGGTTACTGCTAAACTAAACCAATTTGATCTTGGGCTTATATATTTTTTGCGTACATTATGTCATGTCGTATGACGAATGTCAAAATTCAAGGGGCCCCCAAAGAGGTCGATCCCCCGGGCCCCCGAATGCCTAGCTACGCCCCTGCTACTTGTCATTCGACATTTTTATGAATTTATTCATCATTACAAAATTATGGCACATAAAATCTGAATGTTTAGTTGACTTTATTATTTGGTTATAGAGGTAAGAATTGATTTAGTAAAATAGTAGCCTATTTCTTTACATTGTAGCCTCTGTCCGGACTACCTTGGAAAGCAGGGGCGGACTGGGTATCAAAATCGGCCCGGGCATTACCATATAAACCGGCCCACAAATGGCATGTCATATATTTTCGGTGGAAGGGAATTTGTACCCCACGTCTCCATATCTTGCGTCTTGGGGGCCACAGGAAAAGAGAAACAAATGAGGGCTACGATACGATACATTGTTTTGACCTTTTTTTTCGTTTAAAAGTATTTACACTGTTTTCGCGGGCCTAATGGAACCACGTAGCAGGCCGGATCTGGCCCGCGGGCCGTATTTTGAGCATCACTGCTCTAGACAGTACACACCGCCAACAGACGGCTAGGAAGTCCGGGGGAGCGCCGCGAGCTCCTCCAGTGGGGCCCGTAGCGAAGCTCCGGAGCCAAGCACTATTTCCGTTATTTTAAGCTTTTAAAAATGCATATTCTGAGGTATCAACATTGCAATTAGACTGCTACTCTTTCGCTAAAAAAAATTAAAAACCAAATCTGCTATTCACTTGAGTCCAGCGACTGGTAGAAAATCGTAAAATGGTTTAGTTTTTGACAGTTTTTGTATTGGAGGGGGAAGGAAACCACAAAACCAATTTTGGCTACGCTCATGAAATTTGGTGACTGTAGTTTGCTTAAGTTGGCTTCACTGGGGCAGTAAGTAAAGTTTCCCTTTCAGACAATGAGGTCTGAGGCATGTGATGGTTTGAACCCGACCAATGCCGGCTACAACCATGTGTTATATGATAGGTGTTGGCCTAAGCCAAAATCTCTACATTATTTACAATATAAATCTAAATCTCCTTTCATTTAATATTGGATGTGACAGCGCTATATATTTAATTATTGTAATTATTGTAATAATTTTCATCATTAATGACTTTATACTAAGCATAAGTTTGCCATTAATTATAATCTATATATATATTCCTCTAAGTAAGAGGTCAAACAACAACATGCAAGCAACAAAATGCAAGCAACAAGTAAATAGGGAAGATCCCATGGCGTACGCACGCGGTGTGAATGGACCCAATCCGCACTATTTCATTCACAAAATAGCATAGACATAAATAAATATAGACTGGAAAAAGGAAGTAACTTCGTGTAACTTGAAAACACATGTATATATATATATCTACTATTGAATTATGATTTCTAAATTATGAAAAAAATAAAAATTGCATGATCCTCAGTCTTAGAGATTAAACACAATTTATAGACATAAAATAATGTACACACAATTGTAATGCACAAATTTTTTTTCATAAAACTCTCTTTTGAATTTGTGTAGCGAATGGAAGGGAGGTTAAAAAAGTGGAAGCCGGAAGAGATTATATTGTGTCGTAAGACTCTTGAAACTAGAACGACAATACACAGATAGATACTACTCTCAGGTTTGACTTTAGCGCGGAAAATCTGTTATATCATGTTATAAAATGGTTCAATTTAAATAATTTATACACCTAAAAATTAGCACGGGTCCAAAGAAAGTTCGGGACCCACTGTGGTCGCATATGTTGTTGTATTTTTTTATTCATGAATTCACTTATAACAAGTTAATGGGAAGGTCCCATGGTTCGATTATAGAATTTCTCTTCGCAGATATAGTTTTATGCTTTAGCACATGAACATACCAATTATAGTCCATTTAATCAAATTAACATTCAAATTTGTTTTTCTAAAGCATTGTTACATGAGTGCAGCTATATTCTTAAAATCGCGTAAATTAAGGTCAATTAGCCATTTTCATAGTATTTTTCATTCATGAATTCACGCATTCGATTTAGGCCTACTTATATCAAGCAATTGGGAAGATCCCATGGCGCCGCATGTTGTGAATGGGAAATAATCTATCCAAATCCGCACTATTTTCATTCGCAAAATAGCATAACATTAATTTTTACTTTAAAAAGATTTTAATAATGTCCGGAAATTTCCAGGACTTTTTCGACCGGCGGCATAGCATTTAATAACATTTCAGGAGATATCCAGGGGGCTTCTGGTAAATCAAGAGGCCGCGGGAAATCTGTTATATGTGATAAAATGGTTCTATTTAATAATTTATACACCTAAAATTTAGCACGGGTCCAAAGAAAGTGCGATACCCATTGTGGTCGCATATGTTGCAGTGCCTAAGGCCTGCCTTGGAAAATAGCGGCGTATGATATGCCGCCGGTCGACTAGTAGTATATAAAAATTGATTTAGATCTAGATTTATTTTTAATTAAATAATTATTATTTTTTTTTTGTAAACCTTAAGTTTAGTATTTTTAGATCTATGTTATTAAAAATAAACGAAAAGAACTTTACTTTTCTTTTCAAATCGCAGAAGGTAGAACTTTATACACATATTGAGCTGTGAACAAGTTGGGTGGCTTGCAATTTCGCGGCTTTGTGTATGTGTTCAAGTGAATCTCTATTAAGTATTCTTAAAGAGCTAAATGTCGCGCCTGCTGACTCAACCTATCTTATCCCCTTTTGTCGTTAACTTTAAATGTAACCATCAGAAGACGGGTGAGGAAAGGAGCAAAACAAATGTGAGTTCCATATTTCAAAGGTCCATGCCGACCAGCAAAATGATGAGGCCAAACACAACCTCAGAGACATTAAAGTAGAGTTGAAGTCCGTACCGCTCGTGTCCTGCTGCTGTCACTTGTATTTTTAAAGTTGTCTGCATTGAATTTTTTCTTTGGTTTTCTATATTTATAGTGTATAGTGTATCTTTTTAATATTCTTGTTGTATTTCAAACAAAATTAATTGTAATAATATTAAAAAAGCAAAACAAAAAAAAAAAAAAAAAAAAGAAAACTTGTTCGAGCCTTTGTGTCTTGCTGCTGTCACTTGTTTTTTTTTAAGTTGTCTGCATTGAAATTGATTTTTCTTTGGTCGCGACCAGACCGGCCCATTTGGTACCGGCCCACCGGGCATTTGCCCGCTTGCCCATATAGCCAGTCCGCCCCTGTTGGAAAGTCTATTTAGAGTGTGGGCTATTTTTTTTTATAGTAAATAAAAAGAAAAAAAAAGGTAGGGGGTAACTGATAAAAAGAAAACAAAATAATTCTACACCCAGGGAAGAAATCAACGGGTTTACTCGGTGTTAAATGCTGTAATATAATGATAAATCTTTTTTTTTTTCACACGATAATTATAATTACAGAAAGCTTTTGCTTTTTCAGATTCTTAATTATTAGGCTTACAGTGTAAATATATAATGCTTATTGGTAATATACATTATGATTAATTATGACAATAACCAAAGCAGTTACTTAGGTTTATGGAAGAAACTAGGGTTGGGGGGTCACCGCAGTGGTATAATTTGCTAATGCTTAGAGGGGTCATGGAATTAAAAGCTTGAGAACCGCTTATCTTAATTCTCTGACCTAAATATAGATCTATGAATACATTTAAAAATTAGAATTTGTTACTGATGAAATACGAGTAAATTCAGTAAGTGAATATAATTGAATAAGATCTAGATATAGAATAGATCTACTAATACTAGATTCTAGATTCTAGATTCTCTACCACTCAATTTCCTAAAACTTAAATTATATTAGAGGTCCAGACTCCATGCATAGATCTATAATCTAGATCTAGATCTATAATAATAGACATATAGATCTACTATCATATAGTATATTATACTATAAATTATAGTATATACTCAGTATATTATATAGATCTAAATCTAATCTAGTATAATATTATTAGAGGATTTAGACTCTCTGACTCAGTAACTGAGTCTAACTCTACAGTGTCTACACTGTTAATGTCAACACTCGACACTGCTACACACTCACATATTCACAGTCACTGAGTCAGTTAAGTCAGTACACAGACACAGTACAGTGCAGCTATACTTGTAGATCTAGTAGACGTAGATCTAGAATCTAGATCTAGTAGATATAAATCTAGAAGTAGAATAGATCTAGTTATTCTAGTCCATCTATGATCTAGAATAGAATAGATCTATTGAGTGATAGTCATAGTCGACAAGTCATAAGAATTCTAGACTAGATTAAAATTTTTAGACATAGTCGACATAGACTGGTATCATTCATATTCATAGAGTATGTCATAATATAATCAAATTTAATCATAAATTATTGACACCTGTCTAGAGTAAATGGAGCCACTCAGACCAATTCATGTTAAGATACTTCTCGAATACCCCACTGTAACTAAATTTGGCTTTATTTCTAGATCTATGGTTATGGCGAAATTATACAATCATACAATTCCTGATGTCTCTTATAAAAAAAAAAGTGGCGTCATCACTTCAGAATGGAAAAGAAATCAGATCTTCATGCTGTGAGAGTTAAAGTTGCAGATAAAGATTGTTAGATCTAGATCTATGTCCTGCTTGATGGCAGCATCTATGGTTAGGGTGATGAACAGGATGGCATTAGCACATTGTATATCAGATGATCAGGCAGTAAGAGTCGACAGCTTAAACCATGGCATTTTTATGCAAATTTTGTTGAAATATGCTAAACTCATTGGCATAAACAGCTTCTCTAAGTTGTATTCCATAGCAAACTATGTAGGCCTACAATATATTAATATGTAAAAAAAAAAAAAAAAAAAAAAACACTGTTGTAAGTCATAAGTCCTTGATTAAATTAGACTAGTTTACTACATTTTTAAAGAAGTAGTAGACATTTAACTAACAAGCCTGTGTTTTTCTTTTTGTTTTCTCAAAGTATTTGTAGATAAGCTCTTCATTTCTACATCAGATACCTTTTTATTAACCTGTAATTTTAGTGTTCAAATGGTCTCTGTTAAATATAAATATATATACTCTTCCATTATTTGTTTATTTTGTACAGGTAATCAATAGTATTAACTGGTGTATTTTCTTTTTCACCAGCATCATGAGAGAGTGGTCAGGTTTGAGTAAACTCTGTGTGATTGTGGCTCTGACCTCTGTTGCTGTCACAGCTGTTGCTGTGGTGGTCATGTCCAAGAAAAAGAAAAAAGAGTATGAGCTAGTAGGTCATGTGTCTGCTCTCTATTGCTACCCTGTCAAGTCCTGTTCTGGCATCACCAACAAGATTGCCTTTTGTACATTCTCTGGTCTGCGAATGTCAAATGTTTTAGACAGGTAAACTCTTAGCCAATAAGATTCATATTGAATGTGCATGTCTCTTGTTCAATACCAAACAAAATAATTACCAATAGTTAATTAACTTAATTGTTTGTTGTTTCTTTTAATGATTCTTCTTTTGTAAAGTACTAGAAATAATTGTGTGAAATTTCAATCTGATCTGAGATTGGGTGTGGGAGAACTAACATCTACAAACCTCTTAGCAGAAGACAGAGTGAGTTGATATAAACTTTATTTTGAAAAAAAAACATTAATCACAATATAAACAAATTAGCTTAAGTTTTGACACTAAAAATATTTTTTAGTTATCACATTTTTAAAAAAAATTGAAGATTAAATTACTAATTGTGACAACCTTGTTCCACAACTGCAGCAAAGCAGTGCTGATCAAATAGTTTTATGCATAACAAGACCAGATTATATTGTTGCTCACACAAGCAGCAACACTGCTCACACTGTCCTCACACAAGCACACCCCACTGGCTCCATGAGTATAAAAAATCAATTGCAAGTTTGCCATACTTTTATAATGAGGAAATGTATTTGTACCTTAGTGAACTGATTATACTAAATATCCCTTGGAGTTAGTTTTTTTTGCTTTCAATGGACTCATTAGTTGTACCAAGTTTTTCCTTCAAAATTTGCTGCCTGATAGCCTTTTCAATTCATGACCATAAGGTTCAGAAATCACTAACCATTGAGCTCATTTCATGTCAAACTTGAAAGTTTCTTATTACTTATGCTCATATCATCAATATTAATATGGATGTATTTCATTTCAGGCATTTTCTAATTACTCGTGCTGATGGTTCATTTGTAACCCAACGTCAAGTGCCTAAGTTGGCAGGTGTGAAGACATCTATTGTAGGCCAAGAGTTGCAGCTTGATTATGAGGGGAAAGAATCTATTAGAACTCCATTGTACCCAGAATTCAATAAAGACATAATTGTACCTGTCAGGTAATTGTCATCAGTCATTGCACTCAGAACTCAGTAAAGACAAACTTGTACTTATCAGGTACTCCATCAGAATTTTATTGTTCCAAGAACTCAAGACATATTTTATCTGTCAGTTAATCCAAAAAAAAATTAATTTTAAAGCTCAATAACAGCAATTAGTTAAATTCAGCAGGTAAAAGTATTGTCATGGTTTTTGTAGATTATTTATGCTATTGCGAAATTCTATAGGATGGCTAAAAATCTCAAGCAAAGTATGAACTGAGCTCTTGATTTCCTATTTTGCCTAAATGTTGTATAAGAAACCATTTTTTAACATAAGTAAAATATTTTATTTTACTAAAAAAAAATTATCATAATTGAACTATACTGTAATCTTTATTGGATTTGAAAATGGGGGTCAAATTCTACTTATTAAACAATTTTTAAATCAAGATGGGAAATGTAGTTTGTTTATTCATGATATCTATGTATTTGATTTATAAGTGAGCATTTGTTATATGTAGAGCCATGAGTAAGACTTTTCATCCAAGCAATCTATGAGCACATATTCCTTCATTGTTATGTTCTTGCTCACTAGTTTATACTTTTATATCTTTATCAAATACTACAAATTTATTGTCATCTGTTTTCTAGTCACGATCTAAATATGATAAGTTTCTTCTTTTAGAATCTGGAAGCATAATGTTGAGGCTCAGTTTTGTGGTCAGGATGTAAGTAATTGGTTAAGTTCTGTTCTTGAGGAGGACTTACAACTTGTTGTCTATGTACCAGGAGTCACACAAAGACTTAGCAATACCAAGAATGCCACTGAGAAAGATAAGGTAAATATATTTATAATTCAGGCTTAATAGCACATTGATACAAATCGCAACAAAAAAATGTCTTTTCTAATTTATATGTCTCAGTCGACAAAGTTCTTTGTTTACATGATCTTCAGCATTGTTCCAGTCACTAGTTGGCTCCCAGTCTCACTTGTATATTTCCCTCCAGTTGATCATTTGCTATCCCTGTCAGTTTTTGCAGTTAAAACTATTTTATTCAAAGAACTAAACCTGTCAATGTTAAGGAATGCTAAGCTCATTCTCTGGTTGACAGACTTTCAGCTGCATACCAGAAGTTTGGCTTAAACATAGTTAAGGCAAAACAGAAATACTAGTCCAAAACACAAGCACTGCACCTTGCATGAACCTCTGGGAATAGTTGACCATTTCTGTTATCTTGGCCTCATAATCACCAGTGATATGCTTCTGGATAAAGACATCAATAACAGGATAGCTAAGGCAATGTACACCATTTCACAGCTGTAGAAAAGAGTGTGCGGCAATACTTTGCTGATACCAAGCTAAAGCCCTAGTCTAGAGGACCTGTGTGATTAGCTTTCTGTTATATGACAAGAAAACATGGTCCACCTAGTCTTGGCAGGAAAAAAAATAAATATTTTGAAGTCCTTCATTATGCAGGGTGCCACGAGGTCTGTGTTGCTATCACCAGTAGATGCCTTGAGGCTGGCTGGAACATGTTCATAAAATGCCTTGAGGCTGGCTGGAACATGTTCATAAGATGCCTTGAGGCTGGCTGGAACATGTTCATAAGATGCCTTGAGGCTGGCTGGAACATGTTCATAAAATGCCTTGAGGCTGGCTGGAACATGTTCATAAAATGCCATAATGTCAACTCCCACAAGAAATTTTGAATGGTTGTCTAACAGATGGCAGGAGAGCTGCAGATTGTCCACTTTTAAGATACCCTAATGTATGCAAATATAAAATGAAGCACTTCAGAACAGTTTGAAAAAAGAAGAACTGGATAGATCTATGTTGAGAGTAAGCAAAATGGAAGGGACCTGGATTGCAAATGATGTACACACCAGAAGTAGGAAAAAGGCTGAAAATGATGCAGTTTCTGGTGATCGCACATACAAGACCTGTGATGCAGATCATTATCAGGGGATTGGCTGAAAAGCTGACAAAAGAACTAGTAAAATACTTTTAAAGTGAAAGCAAACAATGCTGCAATAAATTTATTATTCTAATGCTTTAAGTGTAATAAATTATTCAAACAGAAAATCAAAAGTCACCGCTATCATCGTTTCATAGGAAATGAGGTAGTAGTACTCGTCACAAAGAAGGAACTTCACTATTATGTTATCAGCTCATTTCCTATTTTAGGGTTATATTTAAAAGTTAGCGAACCTACTGTTGGTTTAAATTCCAAATCTAGATTTTAGTTCTGTACTGTGGTTTTAGTCTTAAATATACATTTTATTCTAATTATTATTCTATTTCTAAATATTGATTTCAGCTCTTATTTAGGGTTTAGTCCTTAATCTTGAATTTAGTTTTAAATCTAAGTTTTTGTTAAAGATCTAAATTCATTTCTAATAGTTTTTTAATTTAAAGTTTCAGTAATCAAAAAGCCTTTTACAATTCTTTAAACAACCTTTTGAGGCGCAAATTAATAATGGTGCTAAAGATTTTCAGCCTTTTATGTATTTTCATAGCATTATAAGAGTTTGCAAGTTGTACTAATCTCCAGGTGTCCTTTCCTGATGAGAGTCCTTATCATATAATAACAGAAGAATCCTTACATGATCTCAATTTAAGAATACCATCCTCTGAAAATGGGGAGATCACCCCACAAAACTTCCGTCCCAACATTGTCATTAAAGGAGTCAAATCAGCTTGGGATGAAGTAAGTCTCAGACATTTCTGTGTAGAAGTCTCTTGGTTTATAATAATGTACTGGTTCTAAATTAGTACTATTAGTCATTTATTTATAGCTGACTTTTAATTGTACATATTGCTTATCTTTAATTTTTTAATTTTAATTAAAATGTTTCTTATATTAGGATGCTATAGATTTATCAGTTTTAATTATATAATGTTTCCCTAATTTTTTTCTTTAATTATCATTCTAGGATAACTGGATCAGTTTGAAAATTGGCAATAAGCTTGAAATGAGAGTTCTGGCCCCCTGTGATAGGTGAGACAGCACTATATATATATAATTTGTAAATGTATTTCTGTATATATTAATGATATTTTTGGGCCTGATATTTGTTTTCATTTTTCCCTTATATCTTGTTCCTATTTGCTGTCTAGGTGTGTCATGACCACTGTTGACCCTGAAGAATGTAAAAGACGAAAAGATGAAGAGCCACTAAAAACTTTACGAAGGTTCGTTAAAATCATTAATTTTAAATTACAGTTTTGTTTTTGTGAGTAGTATGCTATAACATTTATCATTTACTTTTTGGTATATAAAAGTACATAATCTAAAACATAGCTAAGTGGTGTCACAGTGGAAGTGGATGAAAGATTGTACTAGTGTTCATGCCTGAAGTTGTCTGGCAAATCAAGCTCTTTTATAGTTGTCCCTGGAATTAAAACCACTCAATCATGGTGACAGTAATATTAACAAAAAAAACATCCCTGGACATTTAGAAGCGCTGCTATAAATCCAAACTCTCATTAATCTTTGTAAGGGGACAGTTTAAATCATAGGTGTCAAGCTTGAAGATATTTAAGCTATATGTAGCGTCAATGGCAGTAATCATTGATAAATCATTTTTATAGACATAAAAAAATTACCTTCAAATACAGTGACATCTGGAGGTGAACAGACAAATTTAAGAACATTTTTAATATATTGACTCGAGATTGTAAAGTTACTGAGTCAGTATGGGCTACACATTATGATAAATATTGGCTACAGATATTGACTCTGCTTATCTTTTAACTCAATTGTAGAAATTATTAATATTATTAAAAGAACAGTAGAAAATATAGAAAAAGCTTACAACCCTAAGCATTCGTAAGTTCAACAATTCTTTATGAGCACACACTTTTCAATTGGTTTTCTTGATTTTTTTTCTCCTTAGCTTTCGACTATTCCCAGAAGTCAACAAAACTGCTCCTTTGTTTGGAATTTTTACTGGAGTTACTGTAGAAAATACTATCAGGGTTGATGATCCAGTTTATGCTCTGCGTAAATAAGGCACTAAAAAAGAATTGCTTTTGTAAGCGTTTTTAACTTAACAATGTTAGAGCTTCTATTTCAACTTTAGAAAATTACATTCTATTGTATAGCCAATACAAGGATCCCACAAAAAGTATCAAGATATTGAAGGCACACATACTTTACTTCATTCAAAGGACTTCCTGTTTAAATTAGAAAACATTTGTTTTAATGTTTCAACCTTTGTCAGCTGCCTTATATAACATGCTTGCCACAAGACTTCCATTTTATATTCTTTGCATTGCTGTAGTTTTTTGCTTTCAAATTGTTATGTAACATTTTTTTTTTGTACTATTTTTATTTTTCTATACATTTTAAAATATTGTTGTGATAGTTTTTTGTTGTTGACAAATAATTCAATCCTAGAATGGCTAAAGGCAAACTGTTTGAATGAAATGTACATCCCTCCAATGACTGAGTCCTCTTCAACATGATGAGTGATGTATTTGTGTGTGTGTGTAATTTTGTTTTACTAGTGATTGCTAGTATGTTCTAGACATGTATCAAATAATTACTTTTTAAACTTAGCTACATTCTGAGAGCAGTTTAAAAGTGTTTTTTTTCTTCCTTTGTATGTTTGAAACAACTGTTCATGTTGAAACTTATTATGTCCCCTGTTGAATAACATTTTCACCTTTTCAATACATAGGGTTTCCCAAAACATTCTTAATGTTTCAAAGTTTTCTCCAAGTTGATGGGTAATAGTGTTACTGTGTGATAAATATGTGATCTATTTACATATTTTCTTTTGTAGCTAGTTCAACTGAAAGTCAGCACACAGAGATTCTCAGCATTGTAATTTGCCTGACACCAGGATTACATTTTTTTATTCATTGGCATTAAAAATGATTCAATACACAATTAGAACTTTTTTTTTTTGTAGCTTACCCACAATGCATCATCCCTAGAAACTGTTCTTCCAATGTCACAGTTAGGAAGGCTTCTGGTCAGGTTTTAAGTTTTTCCATCATCATAGGTGTTCATTCCATCAAGCATTTCTAAACGAAAGCATTTAATTCTACTTTTTAAAATGATTTGACTAGAGAGAGTCGACTTTATTCCCCTTAGTTCACTATAGTTTAGACTTGACTACACTGCACTATATTAAATATTTTAGTGTAAATAACTAGTAACAAGAAATACTCTCTTTCTAAGGGAAATAACTTTAAATGCACCTCATTGACAATATAAACTAAACATTATTAACAAGTAATTTTAACAGTATGAATTTTTCATTTAATATTATTACCATTATCAGCACAAAAATGTTGGAACTATTCTTTAGGCTTGTTTAAACCCATATATTACAATATACAATGTATTGGTACTATTCTTAATAACCTACAAACCACCGCCTATTAACACCATACAACAGCAGGCGTTTCTAGCAGTTTCAATACTTTAAAGAAAGATGGACTATGTCTACTTTTAGAATGACACACATTTTCTTTAGACCTGCCATTGTTGTCATATTTATCTTTTTTTTTTTTTTTAATTGAAAGCTTTGAGTAAATTCTAGCTATTTTATAATTTACACTTGTTTACTGACAACTTTGTCATTTTGATGACATTGCTATGTCTATATATTGAGCTTCACTTTGTCATTATCTTATTGACTCTATTATGTCCACATATTGAACTTCAGTTAGTCATTATCTCAGATTAAGGTTATGTCAAGTCAAAGTCTAGTAAAAGAGCAAATAAGCACTTCTTAAATTATAACAATTCAGCTAATGACATAAGTTTGAAGGTTAGTACTGAAACAAATGGGTTCTCATCAAGTGATGTGGGAATACAGGCAAACTTAACTGATTTGAAAAATTCTTTTGAGACTCTGGAGAGTTCTCTCATGTAAGCTTGATGCTGTGGTTATATCAGAGGTCCATGGTTCAAGTCCTGGTTGGAACTTGACTTTTTTTGTAAACATATTATTTCTTTTCCTTCCAATACTGTGTATCCTAGTGCTGTTATTATGTTACATTTCTTCTTGATTACTTTATAGTCACATATTGCAAGCAAATATTTTTTTTTGTTCTGTAGAAATCAAAACATTTGAAGAAAATTGTTATTGCTTTGTTATTTAAATACCAAAAATTGTTGCTGTTTATCATCTACATATGATGTTCTCATTTAGAATAAATCTTACAAGATTGTGATTTACTGATACATTTTTTTTTGTAGTTATATTTTTTCCAGTTTTCTACATAAACTGTTTCAGTATTATTCCTGTATTTTAAAATGTTGAATTCTCTCCAGTATCTGTGTGGCTGTTCACAAATATCATTCAGCTTTTTCCATCCTGTTGAATAAAAGTCATTTATATTCTGGATCAATTGTTTTGTTGTTGTTGATATCTAGCTTTAGAAAAGATTTTAAACATTAGCCATGGTCTTATTTCATTTTGTTTGTGACTAAAATCTGAATAATTTTGTCAAGTCTAGAGTATATGAACTTGGATTTCTCCAAAACATTATTTCAATCAATCCTCTTAGTACCTAAGAAAATCTTTGAGGAAAGTGTTTTTAGAAGCTGCTTGAGGAAAGTGTTTTTAGAAGCTGCTTGAGGAAAGTGTTTTTAGAAGCTGCTTCATTCATTTCTCTGTCCTTGTTTTAAAGAGCAAAAACAATTATGAAATAAATAAAAATATTTAATCACTTGCAAAAAAACACTATTTTTTTTATTACATAACATCATAGTCATCTTGTTTTATTGAAATCTTTTCATCTCTACATCTCATATAATTAACAATATCAAATTTAGTATGACCTAAATAAAATATATAAAGTACTTCTGCTTAGCATCAATAAAATTCCTTCTCAACCTAAATTGAGAATCTTAAGTTTCTTTCCAACTTTTCTTTTTCTGAATTTAAAAAGAAAATGTTATATGATGATGACTAAATGCTTATATTGAGAGCTTAACATTTTTTTTTATACAAAGCTAATATACTGTCTGGTCAAAAGTTTGTATGTATTATTTTTCAGACACCCACTCAAAGATATGGCTAAATAGGTAAAGTTTGGTCCCCGTATATAATTGTTCACATTATTTTTCACACATCTATTCTCAGATCAAATTGAAATTTAATCATTTACAGCACCTAACAAAACATGAATCAATTAAAAATTAACCAATTATTAAATTAATTATTGGCAATTAATTATTTTGATATCATAAAGGGAAAAAAAGTATACATTATTGAGAGATATAGTTGAAAGTGCGGAGTTCTTTCCCATAAATAACCTTTTCTTTAAAAAAAAACCAACAGTATTTTAAATATTGTAAATGTATTTTCCCATTCATGTTTTGTTATTTTCTCCCCTCCATGTTTCTATTTAGTTTGTGCATCTAATATTATTATAAAATACCAGGTGACGGAACCTCTCTAGGTTGAATGATTTGTTAAGGAAAGATGTTTACTCGAGCTCATGTTAAAAACATTTTTGTAATGACAAAAACGATCGCTCGGGTAAGGACTACCTATCTTTTGTGTTCTATTTGTTCTAAATGACATTAAACATGGCGATAAGAATATTAAGTTTCCTAAGTGCCCCTACAGTTTAAACAAACCACAGCTCACGTCGTGTCATTTTACATTGCATCTTTTGGGTAAAACTATTGAGCTATTATTGGCTTAGAAGAAAGTCTTTGCTGTGTAACTTCTCAAATGGTTACGTTCAGACATTTAATATTGTAATTAGTATATTCAATATGGCTTTAGTACGAAACATCAAGCAATACAAAATCTGCACTTTGCAACAAGCAAAAACAAAATGCTCCTATTTGTAGTGTAGTCTTGTCCATGATGGAGTGCAAACATCTTTGGTAAAAATGTTCAAAAGTCTTAGTTGTTTCTGTAGTACCCGATGTCACAGATCCAAGTGAAGAGTTAAGAAAGCCACTGGTTTGTAGAAACTGATGTTTTGTAGACAGACTGATGCGCTACCTGGTCATGGCTACATTCTTATTTGCATGCGTATCTTGGGCGCTGACTGCAAAACTAGAAATGAGGATCCTAGCAATAAAATTGAGATGCTACAGAAAGACCCTAGTATCACATTCAAAGACTGCATCACAAACGAAGAGATCAGAAACAGAATTAATACAGTGACTCCACGATGACCTGCTAACTACTGTGTAAAAACGCATACTAAAGCTCCATATCAAATGACCCACAGGGCTCGCAAAGACCTTCCTTCAGGGAACAGTACCAGGAAAAAGAAAGCGATGGGAAGAACAAATACTAAGAATGTAAAGAGCTGTCATTGAAAGTGATTCTATCCAAAGGCAAAAGACAAAGAAGATTGGAGAAACGTTGGCCAACAGATCTCGTGTGAAGCCCGAACGATACAACGGATTAAGGGTTAGTTGAAGGGTATGTATTTCAAAGCATTAGATAATGTACAGTAGCCTACTTTAGTCTAGTTTTACAAATCGTAAGTGTTTTACTATCTTCTAGTCTAGTTTCATTTTGAAACTTTTCAAACAAAGTTATGACAACAACAAAAAAAAAAAAAAAACACAAGCTGAAGATACCAGTGGCTTAATGACGAAACATTACGTTAAGACACAACCAACATGGAGGGGTTAGGGATGATACTTATTGATATGAAATAGAGCAGAAAAAATAAAACAAATGGCAAGTTATTTTTAGTCTAAATCTTGGTAGTAGACAAAAGTCAGAGATCTGACTAGCAAAAAGTAAATAAATAAGTAAATAAGTAAAATAGAATGGGAAAAAAATGGTCGGTCGCTTCCGTCATTATCTCTTCTTCTCTATATGGGCGGTCGCTACAATCATTATCTCTTCTTCTCTTAATGGCCGGTCGCTACCATCATTATTTCTTCTCTAAATGGCCAGTCGCTAATCTTTATCTCTTCTTCTCTAA
>JADKLZ010027213.1:17808-28960 GCA_021533235.1 Biomphalaria straminea | reverse complement strand
CTCAGGTCATATTTAGGCTCAGGTCATGTTGAGGCTCAGGTCATATTGAGCATGTTACATTTTACAGCCCTCACAATTCCTTTCTAAAGAGTATTTTCCCGCACATAAAAAGATTCTTTTTGATTATCGATTTCTTTCTCCTGCCAATACTCTTTTCCCATTTTCCCCTTTCATAATGTTTCTCTCAGTAGAAAATGTCCATATTGGTGTAATTCTTTCCCTTTCTGAAAATGTCCTTCAACATCAAACTGTGTGTCTTAACTACGTGTTAATGACTGGTCTCATTGAGTCATGCAGTGCTCTAGCTACTTTTCTAACCATTGTATAACGTTCTAATATTTGCTGTTGTTCTTCAGGCCTGCTGCTGGAGACATTACAGGTCGTATATAGAGAACCAGAGAATATTGAATTCCTTCAACAAAAGTTTGGAACACGAGCAGATGAAAGTTGACCTTAGCAATTTAACTGGATGGAGGCTTGTTCAGATGAAGCTATGGCTAGTTATGGACCACCCCAGGACATCGAGAATGGCTATGGTCAGTGACCTTAAGGACTTCTAACATTTGATTCTCAATCTCAATTTAAAACACACAAAAAAACTTGTCCCTGGTATTACTGAACTATTTAAATCAATTAAAACATGTTGCTAAATAGCTATACACTCTTCCTTATCTTATTCACTCCTATTTCTTTTCACATTCAAATATTTGTATGACATCTTTTCATCCTAAATCTAAGTAATCTCAGTTGAAATTTAGGAAATTTAGATGTTTACAGAAATGTCATAAATATAATTAAATAAATAAATTTTAGCTTTTATATTGCAATACTATCATGATTATAGAATGCTCAGAGCACTATGATCATATCTCATTTGTAGACCAGTGAGAGGGGGGTATCTGGGAGAGGGTTTACCATGCTGCCTGTAAGCGTTCAATCAGGTGTCGAACCTCGAGCCCCCTTCATAGGAAGGCAAGCCTAGCGTACCTAGCCTCTTGACCACGCTTTCCGTCACATCAAAATATGTGTATGCCACCTTTTCATCCTAAATCTAATTCTCATTTGAAATTTAGGGTTTGTCTTACTTAGATGTTGACAGAAATGTCATAAATATAAATTTAAATCATTTAAATACATTTTATTTTAAAGAAAAACTTAAATGTCATCTTCTCTGAGCTTATTGCTTTCTATCTTAGGTCATAATGTTTTTCAAGGGACTTAGTTTTAATCACTCAATCATGTCATCTCGTTTAGTTTTCTTCAAATTGGTCTAGAAGTAGATCTATATAGAACCAAAAGGTCTCGCATTCTCAGCTTTAGATTAAATATCACTAAAACTCAGAAATTAAAAAAAAAATTAGACTTTAAACTCTGAATTCCCGACCTGCCATACGTGTGTAAGGTAATGGAGATAACTGTAATAGTGTTTCAAGAGTGTTTGCAGTTATCATAGAAATATTTGATTTTATTTGCAATCAGATTAAAGATAAATTAAGATTTTTAGTTGGAATTTTTTTGACATACTGACCAGGTGTAACAATTTAGAACCTTATTATATTCACATAGGGCATAGGGCCTATTTAAACAAAAAGATTGCAAAAATCTTCAATAATATTTTTTTATTCTTTTTGGTTCTACCATTGGATCGATATTTAAAGTTCATTGAATATTACTTTTGTAGGCTGTTAAACATGGTTATTTCTTGTCTACAGATGTATGGAATAACGTCTTTCTTGTTTGTCACTGCGTCCATCGCTGGCTTCTGCCTGGAAACCTTGCCCAGTCTTAAACCCAAAGCGGTCAATGCCACCAACAGCTCCTGCTCGTACGCAGACGACAACAAAATCATTTACGTAGAGCATAAGTCAAATGACGCCCTTAACGTCCTGGACTTCATCTGCACTGTGTTCTTCACGCTGGAGCTCGTCATGAGGTTCTTAGTCTGCCCCAAGAAACTTAGATTTATCCGAAACATTATGAACTTCATCGACCTCCTGGCACTCGTACCCCTGTACGTGCAGGTCATCTTCGAACAGTCAGACCTGCACCAGAACTGTTACCTCAACGAGAGATATGTCTTCGAGATCATGTTCACTCTGAGGATCTTCCGCATGTTTCGCATCTTCCATCTGGTGAAGCACTACCAGGCCTTGAAGGTACTCGTCTACGCCCTCAAGGCCAGCCTTCAGGAGCTCATGATGCTCTTCATCTTCCTACTCCTTGCCATGCTCATCTTCGCCACCATGATCTACTACGCCGAGAGGGACTTTCTCACTGGCACCGGCAGCCGAACCCACTTTACCACAATTCCCATCGGCTTCTGGTGGGCCATCATCACCATGACCACGGTGGGCTACGGGGACGTGGCGCCGTCCTCCCCCGTCGGGTACGTCGTGGGTACTGCCTGTGCCGTTTGTGGTGTTCTTTTCATGGCCCTGACCTTTCCCGTCATCTCCAACAACTTCACGCTATTTTACGAGCACGTGAGGTCAAGGTCGCTGTCGCCGCGCACGAAGACAATTAAACAGGAAATCGAAAGCGAAGACGACGATGAAGATGATGATGATGTGGAAGAAATGTACACGCCTAAACAGCCCCCAGATTACGGCTCGGTGCTCTTAAAAATGCAGACAATGTCGTCTGTGAACAATAAGCCTGCCGGAATCAGCAATGGCTCCACAACGGCGATGCCCGCCTGTGCAGTACAAGAGTCCACAGAAGACAAAGCTAAGCAAAGACTGAGCAGCGAGGTGAAAACTTGCTACGTGCCACTTGCCAAGTTTAGTGACAACTCTTCCATGATGGACATCATTCTACAGGAACCTACAGACGATCTCTTTGGAACAAACTTTAAGCCGTTAGCACAAACTAAATAGATAGTTGAACTTTATACATGTCTAAACCAAATCATTCTTGATGTATTATTTTATAAACAATGTACAGCCTTTTTTTTTCATCTATATTTTTTTCTACAACAAACCAGTGACTATAAATCTAAGATACATTTTTAATGTTAACTTTCAGCTTTTCAATCTAAAATAAACTCATTAGGTTCAGCTGATCTAGATTTCATAAAGTCATCTTTCTCGCCTTTTACCAGTGTAGCCTTTTTTCAAATCAATTTTTCACTTGGAGCACATCTTTTGATTCGCTTTACTTCCCAGTTATATTTTTGATTACACAGATTCAAAACCATTAGTCAATTTAAATAGTGTATTAATATTTGATATTCAGTTTTATTATTATATATATACGAGACATACTGGACACAAGGTGTGGTGTTGTATTGTCATCTTTATCTGGCAGAACTTCAAACCAACAAAAAAAACGGCCTAAAATGTTTACGCTTAAACAATGGACTGCAAAAGAAATGAAGATATAATTTTGAGTATTTTTTTCAGAGAATTCGTGTTTACTATTTATATTCCATTGTAGCCTAATTATTGAATGAAGCAGAACTAAGAAAGTGTAATTGTATCTTTTAATATTTACTTTTAGAATTTTGTTACCTTTAAAATTAATATGTGCTATATATTTTGTTTTCCAAACATTTTACAATCACAGATTGAAGATCAATGTAAAGTCTAGTCATAAAAAACTTGTTTCTAGGAAGGACTGAAACATGATCTTCTATTTTAAAACACGTTTCTCAACCATATGTAGGCAAGTGATTGTTGCCACGTTGTGCTGACAAAGTTTACAATATACAGGAAATCAATATTTTCTATCGTGAGGCAGATCTCAACACAGACATTTGGTGTGTACTAAATAGAAACAAGTTAGATCTTCAAGAGCTCAATGTATTCTGACTGTGCTTGTGTCAAGTGGATGCTATTTTTGCAGGAAACACAATTGTTGTGTGAATAACTTTAAGACTCATTGCTGGTGTCGATGGCACAATGTTGAGTATAGTTCTTAGGTTGTCATCGTACACACTGTATGTCCTCCTTCAGTCATGAAGCGACTATGGATAGAACTGATCAAAATGCCTGGGCATGATGTCTCCCAAACAACAGTTCATCCCCCCCCCCCCACACACACACCAATCTGATGTAGGAACGGCAAGTGCCGATACAGTTTGGGGTCAGCCACTGTGTGCTGCTTGATTTTTCCTCAGGGTCCCAAGGTCTTTCCTATGGGTATAGTTGCACGCAGCAAAAGTTCTCCTTCTCTAGATGTGGAGCCAGGCAATGCTAACGAACCGATCGTGCCCGATGGTTACTGGTTTAGATGCCATATATTCGCCTTTGCTCCTTCTGTCAGTAATAACAATTTTCCTCGGATCAATTATGTGACCTTCACATCAGTTGAACTGGTTGTCAGAGGCTATTTGAGACGCATACTATTGGAAGCATTTTATAGGTAGTGGAATGCTTATTTCTATAACAACTTCTGGCAATAAAAACCTTACACACACACACAGAGTCACAAATACACACACTCCATATTAAAACTGTCAGCGTGTAAGTTTGACAATGCTCTTTCTACTACTTTCATAGGGGCAGGATTATGTTAGTCTTTAATGTTTGTTTCGAAATACGATAATACTCACTGTACATGTCTTTGTCAATGCGAAGAAATGAATGTGTTAAGTGTTGTTATACATATGTGCGAGGGTCAGTTACTTTTTTAAAAAAGCTTGTACATAACCTGTTCGTTTTGGTTGCTAATTTTATTTCCAATGCTGTTGAGTTCATCCACGTGTTTCAAAGACTCAATTATTTTATATGAGTTCACAAAAATATCGCTGAGAATATTTGCTCAAAAAAATGCGGGATGATATTCAACGTTGTATAGCTCCTCCCCTTCCCTTCCCACAAAACACCCAGTCACGTGATCTCGCTCTCTACTCCTGTCTTATTAGGCTAAAACAATGGAGTTTATGGCTTAGAAATCATTTTTACCAATTACAGTCTGAATTTGTTCAGTTCTGGTAACACGTGTATAGTTTGTATATCTAATTATTTATAGCAAATTGTGTTCATTGATTTCATTCAATATTTCTTTCTTTTTTGTAACATAAACACTGTTACGGTCTAACGTATACTTAAGGACTAATGCAAATCCTGCTATTTAGACGGTAGAATGAATAACCAGAGGGGAAAAACACTATTTATTTGTTTGAAAATTGTTTTTTTGATGCATGTAATTTGTTATGATTTCTAGACTTTCACCTTTTGTCAACCTAAACCAATGCTCAAAATTAAACTTTTATGTTATTGAAACTCACCAATGTCTCTGCAGAAGTGAGAGAAAGAGTGTGTGCAGTAGCGGTCTTAGGGGGTGGCAAGTGGGGCAACTGCCCCAGGCGTTGCTCCTTTAGGGGGCCCCGCGATTGAGATTTTATTGTCAACAATTTTGAAAACCAAATCAGTTGTCATAAACTAGGACTTTTTACTCAATATTTTCCAAGTATCTTTATGATACCAAATGCCATTTAAACTCTTAGCATACATTTCTGATTTCGAAATACCGTTCACTAAGAGGCTATCATCGCTTAACAAATAGGACATACTGTATTGTTAAAGCGTAAGAGATGGATGAGCCTGTTAGCGTGATGAGTTTACGGTAGGAATACATATATAGTCTACCATTACGGCTAAGGGCCCCGCACACTTTTAAGGCCGCCCCTGAGTGTGTGTTTCAAATGTACATTTATCGTAAACTTCAAACTTCTGCCAGAGATTATCATGGAATTTGTGTGTGTGTGAGAGAGAGTGGGAGAGTAGTTGTTTGCGTGCCTGTGTTTGTGCTAATATCTTGAGCGCTGACTCCTCTGCTGCCTAGTCGTGAGGCATGATCTCTAGGCTGTTTCTTTGTTCGTCCCGGGTTCGAACCCCGCTAGCCTCCATCGTTCTGCGGGAGGTTTGCACTGAGACATAAGAATCTTCAAGTCTCGAACACCTGAAATATGTCCAACAAGAGATTGATGAATTTACATCTCTCTTCCAAACAAACAATATACGTTTAAAAAAAAAGTAATGCAATAAAAAAAAAATAAAAGTTGTCATGGATTTCCTATTGCACTTCTGACATTCTGTTATCATGTAAGATTGCAGGAAATAAATCTACAGTCTTCTTAGTTCAGTGGGGACTTAAAAAAAAAAAGACACGTTGTTTTGTTTTTGTAAAACCATTATGTCAATAAGTTGTGACCTAGTTGGGAAGGACAGTTCATTTTCTCAATACTAGGGTTCTAGTCTTTCATCCAGGGAAGACTTCATAGTTCCACTAGTATTTCTATTATTAGAACCTATTGGACTGAGTGCGTGACGAGCATAGGTTCTCCTCCAATATTGCTCGGGCAATAGAAATAGACAATGATCGACTTGTTTAGGGTCAGAGTTCATTTTCCCAGAACCTGTTAATACATGCATTGTACATAAGGGAGATAACTTCAGTATAGCGTTAATTGAATAGCCGCACTTGACAGAATCTAATTGAATTTGTCCGGGATGAATCATCTTGGTATCATACGAAAAAAAATCAGTTGTTGGGTTTCAACGTTTCAACAGCTTTCAAGCCCAGGGCCGGATATGTGGAGGCCTCTACACTTATTCGAAAGCTTTAATAAAAACCTACTTATAAATAAAAATAATAATATCTTCAAAGCATGCCATACCGTAAAACAAAGAGAATAGGTGTACATAAAATTTAACTTTCCTTCATTTAGAAAAATAATATCGTTAATATGAAAATTGTACATTTTTAGGCTTTACGTGATGAAGTAAATACGGAGTATATTAAGAACATACAATGGGGGGGGGGGGGACATATTTTAACCACAAAGTAGTGTCGGTAAAAATGCAGGGGAAAAAAACGTTAAGTTGCTGACCAGTTGAAATATGGATATTTTCTCCATTGTGGGGCCTCTTTCTTGTGGTGTCCCCTGGGCGATAAGCATGCCTGCCCTCCTTTACATCCGGCCCTGGGTATGGCATCTATAAGAATGTTATACATGTACATGTAGGCCTACGAACATAAAAAAAAGACTTCTGAAAAAATAAAAAATAAGAAAAAATAAAACATTATCGGACAAAAGCTAATTTTACAACACGTGACGTGAAAGTCCTAGATGCCATGCATGGATCTAGTAAATATCATGCTCCAAATGGGCGATCAAATGTTATGCTCATTAAATATTAAAATCAAATGTTCTGCTGATCTAGTAGCCAGGTTTTTGCAATCTGTGCCTTGAAAATAGCTTGCTGATTATCACACAACTGCATTGTTACATTGGGTACACTGTCATTCCAATTCAACTGCTCTCTGCAACATACATCTTTCAAACTAGATCTATTTATAGAATCGGAAAAAAAAACGTTTAGGAAGTAAAGAAAATATTCATTTTTACAGTGCATGACGTCAAAGAATCATATTTAAATTTTGTGTTTGCCTCTATGAATGTTTACAAATATTATAAAAACAAATGGATCAAGTAGCCCATCTAATTGATTAAGTTATTCCACATCTAAAGACTAATATATAGGCCTACAAACTATCGGCAAGAATCGACATTTAAAAATCATGTAGGCAATGTATTATCTATGTATGTGTTATGTATGAACGTATTATGCCGGCTTATAATTATTTCACTGAAAATGGGTTTCGTAGTGGCTGAGTGTTAAAACTCTTGGCTAGACACATGAGACCCTGGTTAACCATGGGCCACAGAAACAGACAAAATAGAGCAGTGAGATTCATAACAAATCAATATTCACATTTTACTAGAATAACACTTTTAATAAAATCACTAAATTTAGAAAGCCTTCAGGACAGAAGACTTAAAAGTAAAGTAGCAATTATACATAAAACGCTGAACCATAATCTTAAATTCAAAACAAAATTTAATAAAAAATACTCAGAAAGACACAAAAAAAAAGGCACATTCCTTGTCCCATATGCTAGGACAAATGTGTACAAAAGCTCCTTCTACCCTAGCGCTATTAGAGCATGGAATGGATTGCCTGAGCTAGCCAGGAAAACCAGTGACTTGGCAGAATTTAAGTCATTGGTTAATGTTACGTGCGCATATTAGTGTAAATGTAAATTAGTGCAAATTACTGCGAATGCGTGTTGAAAGGAGAGAACCAAAATGGAGGACTAAGTACAAGAATGTGTTACGGTGTTATTAAAGATTTAAGTATTTCCAAACTATAAATTTGTTGTTTCACGTTAATATGCATGACAGAATGCATGACGCGTAGGACGTAATCATCTTCTTTTTTGAAGTAACGTCTGTATTGTATAAGATAAGATAAGATTAAAATTATCCGCCTTATTGATAGGTCTGCAAACTATTACGTTTTTTTCTTAGAACGAGGCTACAGAAATATCAGGACGTTTCAAACTTTCAGTGAGGCAAGATGGCCGAGTGGTTAAGAGCTTGGTTTCTAAACATGGGGTCTCAGTGAAGGCTGGTTTTGAATTTCGGGATTCTTAGGGCACCCTTGAGTCCACCTAACTCTTATGGGTACCTGACTTTAGTTGGGGGAAAGTAAATGCGGTTTGTCGTTGTGCTGGCCACATAACAACCCGCTCGTTAACCATTGGTCAAAGAAACAAATGACCTTAACATCTTCTGCCCTATAGAGCACAAGGTCTGAAAGGGGAAATTTACTTTTTCTACTTCAAACTTTCAGAGTCCTGAGTCCGTAGTTCATCCAGAACAGATCGGATTCGTTGGTTAGTTGTCGACCAGAAGCAGCTTACCACCATATTAATTGGACTTATGAGAAAAGAAAGAGAAGAAGAAAATAAGCTAGATGAAAGATTTCTGAGTTACTGGTCAAGACGTATCCTATTATAAAGGGCTCTTGAGCAGCCGAATTTAATCTTAATTATTATGGGCAGATGTGAGTGCTGATTTTAACACTAAGATTTGTTAATGTAAAAAAAATCTGAGTTTTATTTTCTCCACCAACAATGTGAACATTAATCAACACTAGTCGACCGTCGGCATACCATACGCCGCTATTTTGCAGGGCAGGCCTTAGGCACTGAAACATATGCAACCATTTTATAACATGATATAACAGATTTCCAGCAGCCTCTTGATTTTACCAGGAGCCCCTGGATATCTCCTGAAATGTTATTAAATATAGGCCTACGAAAAAGTCCTGGAAATCTCCGGAAATTATTGCAATCTTTTGTAAAGTAAAAGTAAAGTAATTTGTGATATTAATTAAAGTACTTCTAAAGTCAAACCAGAGTAGTATCTATTTGTGTATTGTCGTTCTAGTTTCAAGAGTCTTACGACACAATATAATCTCTTCCGGCTTCCACTTTTTTAACCTCCCTTCCATTCACTACACAAATTCATAAGAGAGTTTTATGAAACAAAAATGTGTGCATTGCATTTGTGTGTATTATTTTATGTCTACAAATTGTGTTTAATCTCTAAGACTGAAGATCATGCAATTTTTAAATTTTTCATAATTTGGAAATCCGAATTCAATAGTAGATATATATATATATACATGTTTTCAAGTTACATGAAGTTACTTCCTTTTTCAAGTCTATATTTATTTATGTCTATGCTCTTTTGTGAATGAAAATAGTGCGGAACTTGTACTTTGAGAATTATATATATTGTTATGACCTCGCCTTGCGCATCGCAAGTCTGGCTAGCGCACCTCTAGTGAACAGACTATAGCAGGATGTTTACAGAAGAGAGTAACGATTTCCTCCCAAGGCTAGAGAGTGGAAAATAAAGACACTGTAGTTAATGAAGATGTTATTTGTGTACTTGTGATGTCTTATGAATAAATATGTCTCGTTGAGTTTGCCTTGTCACTTAAGATATAACAATATATACAGATTCTGTCACGAAAGAAATTGTACTAATTATTTACGTTTTACAGTAACACTTATATAATTAATTGAAAATTGTGACCAACTTGATCAGTATGAGGCTTGAATTTAACAATAGGTATACTAATCAAATTATTAGTCAACTATATATATACATCGTATGTTTTGTATTACAAAAAAATTGAAGTTATTTTATTTTTGTGGGGAAAAAAATGAAATAAATGGTTTTAAAAGCCTTGCACGATTGTCAACGTTAGGCTTGACTACAATAACTCAACTGTTAATTTTACTTAAACAAATAACCATATGTTCTACAAGAGGCTGGTGTGGACAATATGGAAGCACTACTTGTCAGTGGCGTAGCTAAGGGGGGGGAGGGAGGAGGAGCTTTTGAAAATCCCACCGGGCCCCCACTTAGGGGGGGGGCCCAAACGGGTGTCCGAAATTTGTTTGTAAACACATAAATTAATATATTTGATTTACAAATAGAGTCAACAGGTGTCATTATCAACATTTATTAATTAAATTTATAACAAAGACTAAATCTAGATATAGGTCTATCAGTACATTGACTTTGTTTACATTTTAAAAATATTTTTTACGACAGAGAAAAGTTAAAGTTAGTTTTACATTTTAAAATGCAAATCTTTAATAGATTTGTTGCCGATTTATTTTCCTTTCAAAAGAGATCAAACATGTGCTTGCAGCAGAAACTTTGTTGCCACGAACAGGGGCGTCCTTAGCAGTGCGTGGGGCCCTGGGCGAGTGTCATGTGCGGGGCCCTGAGCCGTAATGATAAGCTATATATACCGTACCACATCACGCCAACCGGCTAATCCGTCTCTAACGCTGTAACAATAACAAGAAAGTATGTCCGCCTAAACGCTGTGGGCCTTCCGTATTTTTGTTACAAAACATAGAACATTGCGTAGCCATTGTTGGCTTACTATTAGCTGCGCTCAGTGCTATATATAGGCCTACTGTATTATAATTGCTCCGCATAAAGAAAATTCTTTTAAACTAAAAAAAATAAAAGTTACTCCCATGGCCATAGCCTATTGTGAAAAAAACTCATAGGCGGAAGCAAACTATCCAAATACTTTATTTCGTATATTAACATCGACATCCAAGTTTGTGACAATAAAATCTCCGATCGCCCCCCCCCCTCAAGCATGGGGCCCTAAACGGCTGCCCCACTTGCCTACCCCTAAGGCCGCTACTGGCGATGAATAAAACTGTATGATATACAGCGAATTCCAGTATAACAGATGTAATAGTTATACTTATTATTACTAGAATTGTCCATTATTCGGGTTGACCAGGGTAGAGCTACAAAACA
>JADKLZ010027213.1:0-17708 GCA_021533235.1 Biomphalaria straminea | reverse complement strand
TATATATATATACTGTATTGTAATTGTTTTGCATAAAGAAAATTCTTTCAACTTAAAAAAAGTTTAATAATTACTCCCATGGCCATAGCCTATTGGGAAAAATAAACACACAGGCGGAAGCAACCAATCCAAATATTTTATTTCGTATATTAATATCAACATCCAATCGGATTTTATAAGAAAAATTTGTGATGATCAAGTTTGTGACAATACAATCTCCGATCGCGGGGCCCCCCTTAAGCGCGGGGCCTGGGGAGGCTTCCCTACTTGCCACCCCTAAGGCGGCTATTGGCCACGATGATATATGATATAAAGCGAATTCCAGTATAACAGATCCAATAGTTATTATTAATAATGCTAGAATTGACTATTATTCGGTTTGACCAGGGTGGGGCTACAAAACAGCGTGACGCATTGGTTAAACCTATGATAACGCAGCCACAATGAGTGGCCGTCTGTCTGAACTGCGGATACGTATGTTAGGCATAAACCCCAGAGATCCTTTCTTTTAATAATTTATTATTGCATCCTTCCTTTTAAAGTTCTTAAGACTGATATCTACTAGAAACTTTAACAATTCGATCACTTCTGGTTGTCTCTAAACGTTGGTCTATAACTGTCTGTTTCGTTTGTTCTAACAGTTTATTGTTCGTTGCCTTCAACGGTATCATAGCACCCAGAGATATCTTCATTGAAACTCTTGTTCAAAAAGCGTTGATTTCTTCTGTATGTTTTCCCATCGTTTGTTTATGATGTAGATCTGGGTGAGGAATTTTTTTTATGACAACTGCTTTCTGCCATGTTTGTCCTACTAGACGAACTCTCACTTTCTCCGACACAGCAATCTTTAGGTAGTCTTGGTTTTGCATCGTATTTCACTTTTTTTTTTCATCTGTCGTTCGTTGAGTAATGTCTTTGCATTTTCAGTTACCGATGGTTTCAATAGTTTGGGATCAGTTGGAATGATGTCCCTGAGTCTTCTACTCATCAGCAGTTGTGATGCTTATCGAAGTATTTCTATACTCGAGCATAGCAAGATATGGATCCTTCCCACTTCTGTATACCCTGAATCCTTTTGCTTTCGCACAAAACATAAACAATAGATAAATTTAAACCCTTTAATGCTTTCTGCAAAATTACGAGAAACGGACGAAGCTGATCACCGAATCCAACGAAAAAGCAAAAGAAGTTAGTGAATACTATGGATTCCCTGTAATCAAAACAACCATAAGAAAGAAAAGACTTTATGGGAAGTTGAGTTCTAATGTAGGACTGTCAATAGAACTGCAATTCAAACGTGTTGCGACAGATGTACTGGACAGATTTCATATGGGGATGAAGGACAGATTACAAAGCTGGAAAGAAAATGGATACCTTTGGGTTTCTTCTTGAACCAAGACACCTGTTGGATGATGACACGCTTATGACAAACTGTGTTACTTTTTCCTGTTTGTATGATGAAATAAATGGCAAATCTCTTGTTCTATGATGTCATTGATGTACGAGCAGTTTTCATCAACCCATAATAGACATATTGCGGAAACGGGCTTCATATGGTAATTACGTTTGCTCAAACCTTGCAACCTCCTCCGAATACCGCTAACTCAGGCCACTTCCATTGTGTCATTCTCAAAGCTCAAGTCCATCAAAAACTATCCCAGGAGCACAATGACGCAAGAAAGGCTTCTCATGGCTTAAATGTGAGTGAAGTCACAAATACTAGAAAGTATCGATGTAGATGATGTTATAGATGTCTTTGCTGCACAGAATGCACGACGTGAAGCGATATGAATTGAGATTTGTCACTTGTGCATTATTTAGCTAATAAACAACGGTATTATTTATTAAGAGTCTTAATGATTTTTTTTAAGGTTACTGCTAAACTAAACCAATTTGATCTTGGGCTTATATATTTTTTGCGTACATTATGTCATGTCGTATGACGAATGTCAAAATTCAAGGGGCCCCCAAAGAGGTCGATCCCCCGGGCCCCCGAATGCCTAGCTACGCCCCTGCTACTTGTCATTCGACATTTTTATGAATTTATTCATCATTACAAAATTATGGCACATAAAATCTGAATGTTTAGTTGACTTTATTATTTGGTTATAGAGGTAAGAATTGATTTAGTAAAATAGTAGCCTATTTCTTTACATTGTAGCCTCTGTCCGGACTACCTTGGAAAGCAGGGGCGGACTGGGTATCAAAATCGGCCCGGGCATTACCATATAAACCGGCCCACAAATGGCATGTCATATATTTTCGGTGGAAGGGAATTTGTACCCCACGTCTCCATATCTTGCGTCTTGGGGGCCACAGGAAAAGAGAAACAAATGAGGGCTACGATACGATACATTGTTTTGACCTTTTTTTTCGTTTAAAAGTATTTACACTGTTTTCGCGGGCCTAATGGAACCACGTAGCAGGCCGGATCTGGCCCGCGGGCCGTATTTTGAGCATCACTGCTCTAGACAGTACACACCGCCAACAGACGGCTAGGAAGTCCGGGGGAGCGCCGCGAGCTCCTCCAGTGGGGCCCGTAGCGAAGCTCCGGAGCCAAGCACTATTTCCGTTATTTTAAGCTTTTAAAAATGCATATTCTGAGGTATCAACATTGCAATTAGACTGCTACTCTTTCGCTAAAAAAAATTAAAAACCAAATCTGCTATTCACTTGAGTCCAGCGACTGGTAGAAAATCGTAAAATGGTTTAGTTTTTGACAGTTTTTGTATTGGAGGGGGAAGGAAACCACAAAACCAATTTTGGCTACGCTCATGAAATTTGGTGACTGTAGTTTGCTTAAGTTGGCTTCACTGGGGCAGTAAGTAAAGTTTCCCTTTCAGACAATGAGGTCTGAGGCATGTGATGGTTTGAACCCGACCAATGCCGGCTACAACCATGTGTTATATGATAGGTGTTGGCCTAAGCCAAAATCTCTACATTATTTACAATATAAATCTAAATCTCCTTTCATTTAATATTGGATGTGACAGCGCTATATATTTAATTATTGTAATTATTGTAATAATTTTCATCATTAATGACTTTATACTAAGCATAAGTTTGCCATTAATTATAATCTATATATATATTCCTCTAAGTAAGAGGTCAAACAACAACATGCAAGCAACAAAATGCAAGCAACAAGTAAATAGGGAAGATCCCATGGCGTACGCACGCGGTGTGAATGGACCCAATCCGCACTATTTCATTCACAAAATAGCATAGACATAAATAAATATAGACTGGAAAAAGGAAGTAACTTCGTGTAACTTGAAAACACATGTATATATATATATCTACTATTGAATTATGATTTCTAAATTATGAAAAAAATAAAAATTGCATGATCCTCAGTCTTAGAGATTAAACACAATTTATAGACATAAAATAATGTACACACAATTGTAATGCACAAATTTTTTTTCATAAAACTCTCTTTTGAATTTGTGTAGCGAATGGAAGGGAGGTTAAAAAAGTGGAAGCCGGAAGAGATTATATTGTGTCGTAAGACTCTTGAAACTAGAACGACAATACACAGATAGATACTACTCTCAGGTTTGACTTTAGCGCGGAAAATCTGTTATATCATGTTATAAAATGGTTCAATTTAAATAATTTATACACCTAAAAATTAGCACGGGTCCAAAGAAAGTTCGGGACCCACTGTGGTCGCATATGTTGTTGTATTTTTTTATTCATGAATTCACTTATAACAAGTTAATGGGAAGGTCCCATGGTTCGATTATAGAATTTCTCTTCGCAGATATAGTTTTATGCTTTAGCACATGAACATACCAATTATAGTCCATTTAATCAAATTAACATTCAAATTTGTTTTTCTAAAGCATTGTTACATGAGTGCAGCTATATTCTTAAAATCGCGTAAATTAAGGTCAATTAGCCATTTTCATAGTATTTTTCATTCATGAATTCACGCATTCGATTTAGGCCTACTTATATCAAGCAATTGGGAAGATCCCATGGCGCCGCATGTTGTGAATGGGAAATAATCTATCCAAATCCGCACTATTTTCATTCGCAAAATAGCATAACATTAATTTTTACTTTAAAAAGATTTTAATAATGTCCGGAAATTTCCAGGACTTTTTCGACCGGCGGCATAGCATTTAATAACATTTCAGGAGATATCCAGGGGGCTTCTGGTAAATCAAGAGGCCGCGGGAAATCTGTTATATGTGATAAAATGGTTCTATTTAATAATTTATACACCTAAAATTTAGCACGGGTCCAAAGAAAGTGCGATACCCATTGTGGTCGCATATGTTGCAGTGCCTAAGGCCTGCCTTGGAAAATAGCGGCGTATGATATGCCGCCGGTCGACTAGTAGTATATAAAAATTGATTTAGATCTAGATTTATTTTTAATTAAATAATTATTATTTTTTTTTTGTAAACCTTAAGTTTAGTATTTTTAGATCTATGTTATTAAAAATAAACGAAAAGAACTTTACTTTTCTTTTCAAATCGCAGAAGGTAGAACTTTATACACATATTGAGCTGTGAACAAGTTGGGTGGCTTGCAATTTCGCGGCTTTGTGTATGTGTTCAAGTGAATCTCTATTAAGTATTCTTAAAGAGCTAAATGTCGCGCCTGCTGACTCAACCTATCTTATCCCCTTTTGTCGTTAACTTTAAATGTAACCATCAGAAGACGGGTGAGGAAAGGAGCAAAACAAATGTGAGTTCCATATTTCAAAGGTCCATGCCGACCAGCAAAATGATGAGGCCAAACACAACCTCAGAGACATTAAAGTAGAGTTGAAGTCCGTACCGCTCGTGTCCTGCTGCTGTCACTTGTATTTTTAAAGTTGTCTGCATTGAATTTTTTCTTTGGTTTTCTATATTTATAGTGTATAGTGTATCTTTTTAATATTCTTGTTGTATTTCAAACAAAATTAATTGTAATAATATTAAAAAAGCAAAACAAAAAAAAAAAAAAAAAAAAGAAAACTTGTTCGAGCCTTTGTGTCTTGCTGCTGTCACTTGTTTTTTTTTAAGTTGTCTGCATTGAAATTGATTTTTCTTTGGTCGCGACCAGACCGGCCCATTTGGTACCGGCCCACCGGGCATTTGCCCGCTTGCCCATATAGCCAGTCCGCCCCTGTTGGAAAGTCTATTTAGAGTGTGGGCTATTTTTTTTTATAGTAAATAAAAAGAAAAAAAAAGGTAGGGGGTAACTGATAAAAAGAAAACAAAATAATTCTACACCCAGGGAAGAAATCAACGGGTTTACTCGGTGTTAAATGCTGTAATATAATGATAAATCTTTTTTTTTTTCACACGATAATTATAATTACAGAAAGCTTTTGCTTTTTCAGATTCTTAATTATTAGGCTTACAGTGTAAATATATAATGCTTATTGGTAATATACATTATGATTAATTATGACAATAACCAAAGCAGTTACTTAGGTTTATGGAAGAAACTAGGGTTGGGGGGTCACCGCAGTGGTATAATTTGCTAATGCTTAGAGGGGTCATGGAATTAAAAGCTTGAGAACCGCTTATCTTAATTCTCTGACCTAAATATAGATCTATGAATACATTTAAAAATTAGAATTTGTTACTGATGAAATACGAGTAAATTCAGTAAGTGAATATAATTGAATAAGATCTAGATATAGAATAGATCTACTAATACTAGATTCTAGATTCTAGATTCTCTACCACTCAATTTCCTAAAACTTAAATTATATTAGAGGTCCAGACTCCATGCATAGATCTATAATCTAGATCTAGATCTATAATAATAGACATATAGATCTACTATCATATAGTATATTATACTATAAATTATAGTATATACTCAGTATATTATATAGATCTAAATCTAATCTAGTATAATATTATTAGAGGATTTAGACTCTCTGACTCAGTAACTGAGTCTAACTCTACAGTGTCTACACTGTTAATGTCAACACTCGACACTGCTACACACTCACATATTCACAGTCACTGAGTCAGTTAAGTCAGTACACAGACACAGTACAGTGCAGCTATACTTGTAGATCTAGTAGACGTAGATCTAGAATCTAGATCTAGTAGATATAAATCTAGAAGTAGAATAGATCTAGTTATTCTAGTCCATCTATGATCTAGAATAGAATAGATCTATTGAGTGATAGTCATAGTCGACAAGTCATAAGAATTCTAGACTAGATTAAAATTTTTAGACATAGTCGACATAGACTGGTATCATTCATATTCATAGAGTATGTCATAATATAATCAAATTTAATCATAAATTATTGACACCTGTCTAGAGTAAATGGAGCCACTCAGACCAATTCATGTTAAGATACTTCTCGAATACCCCACTGTAACTAAATTTGGCTTTATTTCTAGATCTATGGTTATGGCGAAATTATACAATCATACAATTCCTGATGTCTCTTATAAAAAAAAAAGTGGCGTCATCACTTCAGAATGGAAAAGAAATCAGATCTTCATGCTGTGAGAGTTAAAGTTGCAGATAAAGATTGTTAGATCTAGATCTATGTCCTGCTTGATGGCAGCATCTATGGTTAGGGTGATGAACAGGATGGCATTAGCACATTGTATATCAGATGATCAGGCAGTAAGAGTCGACAGCTTAAACCATGGCATTTTTATGCAAATTTTGTTGAAATATGCTAAACTCATTGGCATAAACAGCTTCTCTAAGTTGTATTCCATAGCAAACTATGTAGGCCTACAATATATTAATATGTAAAAAAAAAAAAAAAAAAAAAAACACTGTTGTAAGTCATAAGTCCTTGATTAAATTAGACTAGTTTACTACATTTTTTAAAGAAGTAGTAGACATTTAACTAACAAGCCTGTGTTTTTCTTTTTGTTTTCTCAAAGTATTTGTAGATAAGCTCTTCATTTCTACATCAGATACCTTTTTATTAACCTGTAATTTTAGTGTTCAAATGGCCTCTATGTTAAATATATATATATACTCTTCCATTATTTGTTTATTATGTACAGGTAATCAACAGGAGTATTAACTGTTGTATTGTCTTTTTCCCCAGCATCATGAGAGAGTGGTCAGGTTTGAGTAAACTCTGTGTGATTGTGGCTCTGACCACTGTTGCTGTCACAGCTGTTGCTGTGGTGGTCATGTCCAAGAAAAAGAAAAAAGAGTATGAGCTAGTAGGTCATGTGTCTGCTCTCTATTGCTACCCTGTCAAGTCCTGTTCTGGCATCACCAACAAGATTGCCTTTTGTACATTCTCTGGTCTGCGAATGTCAAATGTTTTAGACAGGTAAACTCTTAGCCAATAAGATTCATATTGAATGTGCATGTCCCTTGTTCAATACCAAACAAAATAATTACCAATAGTTAATTAACTTAATTGTTTGTTGTTTCTTTTAATGATTCTTCTTTTGTAAAGTACTAGAAATAATTGTGTGAAATTTCAATCTGATCTGAGATTGGGTGTGGGAGAACTAACATCTACAAACCTCTTATCAGAAGACAGAGTGATATAAACTTTATTTTGAAAAAAAACATTAATCACAATATAAACAAATTAGCTAAAGTTTTGACACTAAAAATATTTTTTAGGTATCACATTTAAAAAAAAATAGAAGATTAAATTACTAATTGTGACAACCTTGTTCCACAACTGCAGCAAAGCAGTGCTGATCAAATAGTTTTATGCATAACAAGACCAGATTATATTGTTGCTCACACAAGCAGCAACACTGCTCACACTGTCCTTACACAAGCACACCCCACTGGCTCCATGAGTATAAAAAATCAATTGCAAGTTTGTCATACTTTTATAATGAGGAAATGTATTTGTACCTTAGTGAACTGATTATACTAAATATCCCTTGGAGTTAGTTTTTTTTGCTTTCAATGGACTCATTAGTTGTACCAAGTTTTTCCTTCAAAATTTGCTGCCTGATAGCCTTTTCAATTCATGACCATAAGGTTCAGAAATCACTAACCATTGAGCTCATTTCATTTCAAACTTGAAAGTTTCTGTTTCTTATTACTTATATCATCAATATTAATATGGATGTATTTCATTTCAGGCATTTTCTAATTACTCGTGCTGATGGTTCATTTGTAACCCAACGTCAAGTGCCTAAGTTGGCAGGTGTGAAGACATCTATTGTAGGCCAAGAGTTGCAGCTTGATTATGAGGGGAAAGAATCTATTAGAACTCCATTGTACCCAGAATTCAATAAAGACATAATTGTACCTGTCAGGTAATTGTCATCAGTCATTGCACTCAGAACTCAGTAAAGACAAACTTGTACTTATCAGGTACTCCATCAGAATTTTATTGTTCCAAGAACTCAAGACATATTTTATCTGTCAGTTAATCCAAAAAAAATTAATTTTAAAGCTCAATAACAGCAATTAGTTAAATTCAGCAGGTAAAAGTATTGTCATGGTTTTTGTAGATTATTTATGCTATTGCGAAATTCTATAGAATGGCTAAAAATCTCAAGCAAATTATGAACTGAGCTCTTGATTTCCTATTTTGCCTAAATGTTGTATAAGAAACCATTTTTTAACATGAGTAAAATATTTTATTTTACTAAAAAAAATTATCATAATTGAACTATACTGTAATCTTTATTGGATTTGAAAATGGGGGTCAAATTCTACTTATTAAACAATTTTTAAATCAAGATGGGAAATGTAGTTTGTTTATTCATGATATCTATGTATTTGATTTATAAGTGAGCATTTGTTATATGTAGAGCCATGAGTAAGACTTTTCATCCAAGCAATCTATGAGCACATATTCCTTCATTGTTATGTTCTTGCTCACTAGTTTATACTTTTATATCTTTATCAAATACTACAAATTTATTGTCATCTGTTTTCTAGTCACGATCTAAATATGATAAGTTTCTTCTTTTAGAATCTGGAAGCATAATGTTGAGGCTCAGTTTTGTGGTCAGGATGTAAGTAATTGGTTAAGTTCTGCTCTTGAGGAGGACTTACAACTTGTTGTCTATGTACCAGGAGTCACACAAAGACTTAGCAATACCAAGAATGCCACTGAGAAAGATAAGGTAAATATATTTATAATTCAGGCTTAATAGCACATTGATACAAATCGCAACAAAAAAATGTTTTTCTAATTTATATGTCTCAGTCGACAAAGTTCTTTGTTTACATGATCTTCAGCATTGTTCCAGTCACTAGTTGGCTCCCAGTCTCACTTGTATATTTCCCTCCAGTTGATCATTTGCTATCCCTGTCAGTTTTTGCAGTTACAACTATTTTATTCAAAGAACGTAACCTGTCAATGTTAAGGAATGCTAAGCTCATTCTCTGGTTGACAGACTTTCAGCTGCATACCAGAAGTTTGGCTTAAACATAGTTAAGGCAAAACAGAAATACTAGTCCAAAACACAAGCACTGCACCTTGCATGAACCTCTGGGAATAGTTGACCATTTCTGTTATCTTGGCCTCATAATCACCAGTGATATGCTTCTGGATAAAGACATCAATAACAGGATAGCTAAGGCAATGTACACCATTTCACAGCTGTAGAAAAGAGTGTGTGGCAATACTTTGCTGATACCAAGCTAAAGCCCTAGTCTAGAGGACCTGTGTGATTAGCTTTCTGTTATATGACAAGAAAACATGGTCCACCTAGTCTTGGCAGGAAAAAAAATAAATATTTTGAAGTCCTTCATTATGCAGGGTGCCACGAGGTCTGTGTTGCTATCACCAGTAGATGCCTTGAGGCTGGCTGGAACATGTTCATAAGATGCCTTGAGGCTGGCTGGAACATGTTCATAAAATGCCATAATGTCAACTCCCACAAGAAATTTTGAATGGTTGTCTAACAGATGGCAGGAGAGCTGCAGATTGTCCACTTTTAAGATACCCTAATGTATGCAAATATAAAATGAAGCACTTCAGATTGAAACCAACAGTTTGAAAAAAGAAGAACTGGATAGATCCATGTTGAGAGTAAGCAAAATGGAAGGGACCTGGATTGCAAATGATGTACACACCAGAAGTAGGAAAAAGGCTGAAAATGATGCAGTGTCTGGTGATCGCACATACCAGACCTGTGATGCAGATCATTATCAGGGGATTGGCTGAAAAGCTGACAAAAGAACTAGTAAAATACTTTTAAAGTGAAAGCAAACAATGCTGCAATAAATTTATTATTCTAATGCTTTAAGTGTAATAAATTATTCAAACAGAAAATCAAAAGTCACCGCTATCATCGTTTCATAGGAAATGAGGTAGTAGTACTCGTCACAAAGAAGGAACTTTACTATTATGTTATCAGCTCATTTCCTATTTTAGGGTTATATTTAAAAGTTAGCGAAGTTGGTTTCAATTCCAAATCTAGATTTTAGTTCTGTACTGTGGTTTTAGTCTTAAATATACATTTTATTCTAATTATTATTTTATTTCTAAATATTGATTTCAGCTCTTATTTAGGGTTTAGTCCTTAATCTTGAATTTAGTTTTAAATCTAAGTTTTTGTTAAAGATCTAAATTCATTTCTAATAGTTTTTTAATTTAAAGTTTCAGTAATCAAAAAGCCTTTTACAATTCTTTAAACAACCTTTTGAGGCGCAAATTAATAATGGTGCTAAAGATTTTCAGCCTTTTATGTATTTTCATAGCATTATAAGAGTTTGCAAGTTGTACTAATCTCCAGGTGTCCTTTCCTGATGAGAGTCCTTATCATATAATAACAGAAGAATCCTTACATGATCTCAATTTAAGAATACCATCCTCTGAAAATGGGGAGATCACCCCACAAAACTTCCGTCCCAACATTGTCATTAAAGGAGTCAAATCAGCTTGGGATGAAGTAAGTCTCAGACATTTCTGTGTAGAAGTCTCTTGGTTTATAATAATGTACTGGTTCTAAATTAGTACTATTAGTCATTTATTTATAGCTGACTTTTAATTGTACATATTGCTTATCTTTAATTTTTTAATTTTAATTAAAATGTTTCTTATATTAGGATGCTATAGATTTATCAGTTTTAATTATATAATGTTTCCCTAATTTTTTTCTTTAATTATCATTCTAGGATAACTGGATCAGTTTGAAAATTGGCAATAAGCTTGAAATGAGAGTTCTGGCCCCCTGTGATAGGTGAGACAGCACTATATATATATAATTTGTAAATGTATTTCTGTATATATTAATGATATTTTTGGGCCTGATATTTGTTTTCATTTTTCCCTTATATCTTGTTCCTATTTGCTGTCTAGGTGTGTCATGACCACTGTTGACCCTGAAGAATGTAAAAGACGAAAAGATGAAGAGCCACTAAAAACTTTACGAAGGTTCGTTAAAATCATTAATTTTAAATTACAGTTTTGTTTTTGTGAGTAGTATGCTATAACATTTATCATTTACTTTTTGGTATATAAAAGTACATAATCTAAAACATAGCTAAGTGGTGTCACAGTGGAAGTGGATGAAAGATTGTACTAGTGTTCATGCCTGAAGTTGTCTGGCAAATCAAGCTCTTTTATAGTTGTCCCTGGAATTAAAACCACTCAATCATGGTGACAGTAATATTAACAAAAAAAACATCCCTGGACATTTAGAAGCGCTGCTATAAATCCAAACTCTCATTAATCTTTGTAAGGGGACAGTTTAAATCATAGGTGTCAAGCTTGAAGATATTTAAGCTATATGTAGCGTCAATGGCAGTAATCATTGATAAATCATTTTTATAGACATAAAAAAATTACCTTCAAATACAGTGACATCTGGAGGTGAACAGACAAATTTAAGAACATTTTTAATATATTGACTCGAGATTGTAAAGTTACTGAGTCAGTATGGGCTACACATTATGATAAATATTGGCTACAGATATTGACTCTGCTTATCTTTTAACTCAATTGTAGAAATTATTAATATTATTAAAAGAACAGTAGAAAATATAGAAAAAGCTTACAACCCTAAGCATTCGTAAGTTCAACAATTCTTTATGAGCACACACTTTTCAATTGGTTTTCTTGATTTTTTTTCTCCTTAGCTTTCGACTATTCCCAGAAGTCAACAAAACTGCTCCTTTGTTTGGAATTTTTACTGGAGTTACTGTAGAAAATACTATCAGGGTTGATGATCCAGTTTATGCTCTGCGTAAATAAGGCACTAAAAAAGAATTGCTTTTGTAAGCGTTTTTAACTTAACAATGTTAGAGCTTCTATTTCAACTTTAGAAAATTACATTCTATTGTATAGCCAATACAAGGATCCCACAAAAAGTATCAAGATATTGAAGGCACACATACTTTACTTCATTCAAAGGACTTCCTGTTTAAATTAGAAAACATTTGTTTTAATGTTTCAACCTTTGTCAGCTGCCTTATATAACATGCTTGCCACAAGACTTCCATTTTATATTCTTTGCATTGCTGTAGTTTTTTGCTTTCAAATTGTTATGTAACATTTTTTTTTTGTACTATTTTTATTTTTCTATACATTTTAAAATATTGTTGTGATAGTTTTTTGTTGTTGACAAATAATTCAATCCTAGAATGGCTAAAGGCAAACTGTTTGAATGAAATGTACATCCCTCCAATGACTGAGTCCTCTTCAACATGATGAGTGATGTATTTGTGTGTGTGTGTAATTTTGTTTTACTAGTGATTGCTAGTATGTTCTAGACATGTATCAAATAATTACTTTTTAAACTTAGCTACATTCTGAGAGCAGTTTAAAAGTGTTTTTTTTCTTCCTTTGTATGTTTGAAACAACTGTTCATGTTGAAACTTATTATGTCCCCTGTTGAATAACATTTTCACCTTTTCAATACATAGGGTTTCCCAAAACATTCTTAATGTTTCAAAGTTTTCTCCAAGTTGATGGGTAATAGTGTTACTGTGTGATAAATATGTGATCTATTTACATATTTTCTTTTGTAGCTAGTTCAACTGAAAGTCAGCACACAGAGATTCTCAGCATTGTAATTTGCCTGACACCAGGATTACATTTTTTTATTCATTGGCATTAAAAATGATTCAATACACAATTAGAACTTTTTTTTTTTGTAGCTTACCCACAATGCATCATCCCTAGAAACTGTTCTTCCAATGTCACAGTTAGGAAGGCTTCTGGTCAGGTTTTAAGTTTTTCCATCATCATAGGTGTTCATTCCATCAAGCATTTCTAAACGAAAGCATTTAATTCTACTTTTTAAAATGATTTGACTAGAGAGAGTCGACTTTATTCCCCTTAGTTCACTATAGTTTAGACTTGACTACACTGCACTATATTAAATATTTTAGTGTAAATAACTAGTAACAAGAAATACTCTCTTTCTAAGGGAAATAACTTTAAATGCACCTCATTGACAATATAAACTAAACATTATTAACAAGTAATTTTAACAGTATGAATTTTTCATTTAATATTATTACCATTATCAGCACAAAAATGTTGGAACTATTCTTTAGGCTTGTTTAAACCCATATATTACAATATACAATGTATTGGTACTATTCTTAATAACCTACAAACCACCGCCTATTAACACCATACAACAGCAGGCGTTTCTAGCAGTTTCAATACTTTAAAGAAAGATGGACTATGTCTACTTTTAGAATGACACACATTTTCTTTAGACCTGCCATTGTTGTCATATTTATCTTTTTTTTTTTTTTTAATTGAAAGCTTTGAGTAAATTCTAGCTATTTTATAATTTACACTTGTTTACTGACAACTTTGTCATTTTGATGACATTGCTATGTCTATATATTGAGCTTCACTTTGTCATTATCTTATTGACTCTATTATGTCCACATATTGAACTTCAGTTAGTCATTATCTCAGATTAAGGTTATGTCAAGTCAAAGTCTAGTAAAAGAGCAAATAAGCACTTCTTAAATTATAACAATTCAGCTAATGACATAAGTTTGAAGGTTAGTACTGAAACAAATGGGTTCTCATCAAGTGATGTGGGAATACAGGCAAACTTAACTGATTTGAAAAATTCTTTTGAGACTCTGGAGAGTTCTCTCATGTAAGCTTGATGCTGTGGTTATATCAGAGGTCCATGGTTCAAGTCCTGGTTGGAACTTGACTTTTTTTGTAAACATATTATTTCTTTTCCTTCCAATACTGTGTATCCTAGTGCTGTTATTATGTTACATTTCTTCTTGATTACTTTATAGTCACATATTGCAAGCAAATATTTTTTTTTGTTCTGTAGAAATCAAAACATTTGAAGAAAATTGTTATTGCTTTGTTATTTAAATACCAAAAATTGTTGCTGTTTATCATCTACATATGATGTTCTCATTTAGAATAAATCTTACAAGATTGTGATTTACTGATACATTTTTTTTTTTGTAGTTATATTTTTTCCAGTTTTCTACATAAACTGTTTCAGTATTATTCCTGTATTTTAAAATGTTGAATTCTCTCCAGTATCTGTGTGGCTGTTCACAAATATCATTCAGCTTTTTCCATCCTGTTGAATAAAAGTCATTTATATTCTAGATCAATTGTTTTGTTGTTGTTGATATCTAGCTTTAGAAAAGATTTCAAACATTAGCCATGGTATTATTACATTTTGTTTGTGACTAAAATCTGAATAATTTTGTCAAGTCTAGAGTATATACATTAGGATTTCTCCAAAACATTATTTCAATCAATCCTCTTAGTACCAAATCTTTGAGGAAAGTGTTTTTAGAAGCTGCTTGAGGAAAGTGTTTTTAGAAGGTGCTTGAGGAAAGTGTTTTTAGAAGGTGCTTGAGGAAAGTGTTTTTAGAAGCTGCTTCATTCATTTCTCTGTCATTGTTTTAAAGAGCAAAAACAATTATGAAATAAATAAAAATATTTAATCACTTACAAAAAAAAAAACTTTTTTTATTACATAACATCGTAGTCATCTTGTTTTATTGAAATCTTTTCATCTCTACTTGACTGCAGCTCTATGCACATCTCATATAATTAACAATATCAAATTTAGTATGACCTAAAAAAAATATATAAAGCACTTCTGCTTAGCATCAGTAAAATTCCTTCTCAACCTAATTGGAGAATCTGAAGTTTCTTTCCAACTTTTTTTTTTCTGAATTTAAAAAGAAAATGTTATATGATGATGACTAAATGCTTATATTGAGAGCTTAACATTTTTTTTTATACAAAGCTAATATACTGTCTGGTCAAAAGTTTGTACGCATTATTTTTCAGACACCCACTCAAAGATATGGCTAAATAGGTAAAGTTTGGTCCCCGTATATAATTGTTCACATTATTTTTCACACATCTATTCTCGGATCAAATTGAAATTTAATCATTTACAGCACCTAACAATACATGAATCAATTAAAAAATTAACCAATTATTAAATTAATTATTGGCAATTAATTATTTTGATATCATAAAGGGAAAATAACGTATACATTATTGAGAGATATAGTTGAAAGTGCAGAGTTCTTTCCCATTAATAACCTTTTCTTTAAAAAAAAAAAGTATTTTAAATATTGTAAATGTATTTTCCCATTCATGTTTTGTTATTTTCTCCCCTCCATGTTTCTATTTAGTTTGTGCATCTAATATTATTATAAAACACCAGGTGACGGAACCTCACTAGGTTGAATGATTTGTTAAGGAAAGATGTTTACTCGAGCTCATGTTAAAAACATTTTTGTAATGACAAAAACGATCGCTCGGGTAAGGACTACCTATCTTTTGTGTTCTATTTGTTCTAAATGACATTAAACATGGCGATAAGAATATTAAGTTTCCTAAGTGCCCCTACAGTTTAAACAAACCACAGCTCACGTCGTGTCATTTTACATTGCATCTTTTGGGTAAAACTATTGAGCTATTATTGGCTTAGAAGAAAGTCTTTGCTGTGTAACTTCTCAAATGGTTACGTTCAGACATTTAATATTGTAATTAGTATATTCAATATGGCTTTAGTACGAAACATCAAGTAATACAAAATCTTGACGTTATAGGGTAAAACATGCACTTTGCAACAAGCAAAAACAAAATGCTCCTATTTGTAGTGTAGTCTTGTCCATGATGGAGTGCAAACATCTATGGTAAAAATGTTCAAAAGTCTTAGTTGTTTCTGTAGTACCCAATGTCACAGATCCAAGTGAAGAGTTAAGAAAGCCACTGGTTTGTAGAAACTGATGTTTTGTAGACAGACTGATGCGCTACCTGGTCATGGCTACATTCTTATTTGCATGCGTATCTTGCAAAACTAGAAATGAGGATCCTAGCAATAAAATTGAGATGCTACAGAAAGATCCTAGTATCACATTCAAAGACTGCATCACAAACGAAGAGATCAGAAACAGAATTAATACAGTGACTCCACGATGACCTGCTAACTACTGTCTAAAAACGCATACTAAAGCTCCATATCAAATGGCCCATAGGGCTCGCAAAGACCTTCCTTCAGGGAACAGTACCAGGAAAAAGAAAGCGATGGGAAGGACAAATACTAAGAATGTAAAGAGCTGTCATTGAAAGTGATTCTATCCAAGGCAAAAGACAAAGAAGATTGGAGAAACGTTGGCCAACAGATCTTGTGTGAAGCCCGAACGATACAACGGACTAAGGGTTAGTTGAAGGGTATTTCAAAGCATTAGATAATGTACAGCACTTTAGTCTAGTTTTACAAATCGTAAGTGTTTTACTATCTTCTAGTCTAGTTTCATTTTGAAACTTTTCAAACAAAGTTATGACAACAACAAAAAAAAACAAGATTACAAAGAGAGTTTGTGTGATACACAAACTCAGAGGCGGCCCCCGTCGGAGTCGGATCCCTGTCAGATCCGCTTTGATCTCTCAACGGACGGACAGACAGACAGACAGACAGACAGACGGACAGACAGGCCACACAAAACTAATATACATCTTCCGTGCTTTGATCTCTCAACGTTAGCCTTGTAAAGCCGATGTTCAAGGCAACTGCCACACTTGTTTTATGAGTTGATTACTTTACGAGTAAATACTGGTATGTTACTCGTATGTTGGAACAAAAAAAATGTGAAAACATGTGCAGTATATTAGATTATTAATTGTCTTAAAGTAGGTTTCATTTATATTGCATACTAATTAGGTTTTTTCTCTTTAAATACTGTTTGCATAAAATATTTTAAAAAATTAGATTTTGAGCTTTTAGAAAAAAAAAAGTAGCCGTTGCATCAGAACTTTGAATGCTCTATATTATCGTGATGTCAGATTTTCATTTTCTCTTCTACTTTCTGAGCACTAAACGGGACGGACGGACGGACAGACAGACAGACAGACAGACAGACAGACAGACAGACGGACAGACGGACAGACAGGCCACACAAAACTAATAGCGTCTTTTCCCCTTTCGGGGGCCGCTAAAAAACACAAGTTGAAGATACCAGTGGCTTAATGACGAAACATTACGTTAAGACACAACCAACATGGAGGGGTTAGGGATGATACTTATTGATATGAAATAGAGCAGAAAAAATAAAACAAATGGCAAGTTATTTTTAGTCTAAATCTTGGTAGTAGACAAAAGTCAGAGATCTGACTAGCAAAAAGTAAATAAATAAGTAAATAAGTAAAATAGAATGGGAAAAAAATGGTCGGTCGCTTCCGTCATTATCTCTTCTTCTCTATATGGGCGGTCGCTACAATCATTATCTCTTCTTCTCTTAATGGCCGGTCGCTACCATCATTATTTCTTCTCTAAATGGCCAGTCGCTAATCTTTATCTCTTCTTCTCTAA
>JADKLZ010027203.1:0-15161 GCA_021533235.1 Biomphalaria straminea | reverse complement strand
CTCTGACCCGTCCATCAATTTGATCTCGAAGGTCACTTTGTAATCATCTTCATAGCCGAGACCCAAACTAGTCAGAGCATCTGTTATCTCGTATCTGGATAAAAAAAAACATGTAAATAACTGATAGAAAATTAAATAATAAGGAATATATACAATGTTTAGGTTACATAATCACATTATAGTGACTCACACAACTTAACTGATACATTTACCTATATAGCGAGGGATAAATAATTGAAATTTGAACTTGATCCAAAGATAGGTGAAGGAGAAATAACATGCAAAAAAAAATATATATATTAGACAGAGTTGATATAAGATTTGTAACAAACAATGCTAAAGGCTCCTACTTGTAAAGACGATCTATTCTCCATTGCATTTCACCAGGTCCACCTAAAATGGCAAAGCGCCCAGCTTCGACTCTTTCTTTTTCTGGTGCTTGAATGTAAATACGAGCAATGCCTATGAAAATACATCAAAACTATTTTAAAGAATGAGAATTGAAAGATAAAACTTTAAAATTATAATTATTCGGACTACCGGACGATACACGCATACTGCATGGTAAGTCCACTTGTCAAATTTATTTTCAATATGTATGATGAAGAGGGTATCTATCAGGAAAGAGTGTAGGCTCTGTCTTTAGATGTTTGACAAAGATAGCGGAGTTAAATGAGAGCTAAAGATACATTGGGATTTAAACTCAACCCCGTATATCTACACTGACTTTTTTGGCGCACTGCCTGCCACAAGTTTGATCATATTTAATAAAATATTTTTTAACTAACTGTTTTGTTTTCTTTTTCATGTTTTGAATGTTCCTTCAGAATTCAAGAATTTTTTTTTAAATCCAAGCCAAAATCTCCCATAGGAGAGCAGGAGATGGCGGCTGATAGAGTTCGACCCCAGTAGCTTCAAGGCGACAGTCGAGAGAGCTTACCACTCGACAAGGCAGCGATACTTTTAAATTCGTCGATCGTCTAAAAAAAAACAAATTCTTAGAAATTAGCTATCACGTCATTTGAACGTTTTAATTAGATGGATGCAATGTTTATATTGTTATGACCCTATATTGCGCACTGTCGTTAGGTGCGAGACTGTGCACTATAAGACACAAGACAGAGACACGCTCAAAAAGAGAGGAAGTCAAAGATGGCCGATAATTAGATCTAGGCTGTAAACAAGAAAGAAGTGTTGTTGTTACTGAGTACTCTAGTTGAATATCTGTAATCAAATTACTGTTGTCCTATTGATAAACTAGTGTTTTTATATACTCCTATTGTTGAGGTTCTGTGACTTCGCTGTTGGTTAGGTTACAGCGATATCTTCTTATCTTCTTATATTATACAGTCGTTACTTTAAACAAGAAGACGATTAGGTCCTACGCGTTAAACATTTAGTCATGCTTATCGACAAATGACCTAAACTCCGCCAAGTAACTGGTTTTCCTGGCTAGCTCAGGCAACCCATTCCATGCTCCAATAGCACTAGGGAAGAAGGATCTTTAGTACAAATTTGTCTTAGCAAATGGAACGAGGAATGCGCCTTTATCTTTTTCTCTTTCTGAGTATTTTATTAAATTTTGTTAAAAAATAAATATAATAAACTATTGTTCTGTGGCATTTGACCTCTCGAGAGTCATTGATAGTCCCTTCCCTTTACAATTTCTTTTGTCACTAAAGAGGCCAATCCTTGATAGCAGCTGCAGTCACAGGTTGGGCGGCAGGCACCGTTGCATTTTCACCCTTCTTTCTACTGTTACCTATCCCTTAGTCTGTGAACCGTTGGGGCACCAAGCAAGACCTGTAGACAGTCATTTTCCATTCCTCTCTGTCTTTTGCCCTGTTTAGAACCTCTTTCAGTGGCAGCCCCGTCCACTCTTTTATGTTGTCCTCTCACCGCTTTCTCTGTCTGCCTCTTCTTCTTTTTCCTGGTACTGTTCCCTGTAGGAAGGTCTTTGCGAGCCCCGAAGATCTTGTAATATGGCTATAGATTTTCAGCGTGCGTTTTTTTCACGGTAGTTAGCAGGTCATCATGGGGACCGATCGCTGTAGTGACCCCCTCTTCATTCTCTTTCTACTACTGTTAGCTAATTGACTAATACGTTAAAACTGTTACTCACCTGTTGTTTTTATGCCCCATAACAAGAAACCAGCAAAAACTCGATCTCTTGTCCTTCTCTCGAGGATGTAATTGTTTAGTTCAGCGACATTCATTCCGCCATACTTCAGGCTGTCATAGGCGTAGTTCAGCTCAGACTCATAGTCGTAGATCTTAGTTGGCACAGAGTGGGAGGAAGTCTTGTTGTTATTGTTGTACGGACTGGAGAAGGCGAAGGGCTTCATGGGGGTGTATGTATAGGACTGGGCACAGTGAGCTTTGTAAGGTTCGCCCCTGAAAAGTAACACATCATAGATGAACCATGTAGTGGACACAATTTTTAAAGCTAAGTGCTTAAGAAAATATAACATCATAATAATAATAAAGCGAGGCCAGGTGGCTGAGTGGTAAAGCGATTGGCTTCTGAACCGGGGTCCCGGGTTCAAATCCTTGTGAAGACTGGGATTTTTAATTTCGGGATCTTCGGGCGCCTCTCAGTCCACCCAACTCTAATGGGTACCAGACGTTAGTTGTGGATAAAGCCGGTTCGTCAATGTGCTGGCCACAAGATACCCTCGTTAACCGTAGGCCACAGAAAGATGGCTTTTACATCATCTGCCCTATAGACAACAAGGTTTGAAAGGGGAACTTTACTTTAATAATAAATGAGAATCAATGTATGCACACAACTGTGTCGTGATTAGACTTTCAACCTCACTAAATGCTGTGCGATACGTTTGGCACCAACTTGCTGATACTGTCGTCAGAAATGCAATATTTGATATTTGACTTCTAAGGGGTTCTGCTCTTTTACTTTCTCGAGGTATTCCTGGAGTTGAAAGACAGACAAGGTTTGGCCAGCGTGAAAGAGCGCCAAACCAACAGATGAGAGAAGAAGCAGGCCTATCTGCTACTGACCTAACCCACCCACGTATGCGGCCGGCTTTTAAAGCGAGGATTGGGCCTAAGTGTCATCTTCGAATTCATAGGATATGAGAAATAAGCACAACTTCGATCAATATTATTATTATGTTAAAGCATATACAAGACAAACTTAATTATGAATGCTTAACCACTCAGTCAACGACCCCCCCATTGACTATTGCTTCTGAATATATGTGTTAGATGTTAATCATCTTGTATAAGTACCTATAAGCAAGAAGTTATGTTTTAAAAACTGACCTTAGTTCTTGAAGAGCTGTCCAGATGGCCCAAATTCTATCCAAGCCACTATGGTGAAGATAAAAGATGGGATCAAAGCCACTGTACTCTAGTGTTGCCATACTGTAAGGGTGACGTCCTCCGACAAGGGAGTGAATCAGATTGTGAGCCATTTCAAATTGAATCTGAAGTATTGTTGTTATTGTACAATTACGTAGCGTGTTAATTGAAATATGCAATCACACTAAAATATTTTCTTTTCCGTAGATTTATTAAAGCTAGGCATACAGTTATGGCCGCTTTTTATATGTACAAGGATATAATCCAGGAAGAAAAACAATTACATTACAGGAGGACGGAAGGGGGGTTAACAGCGGAGAGGGTTTGACTAAACGCTGGACTATCAGCTGACGTCAGGTCTGAGTGGATACCAAACGACCATTCAGCCTTCCAATTTTGGTATTCTAGATCGTTAGAGAAGAGGACTTTAAACTAAGAAATAGCACAATGTAAAAGCAGGTGGGAGAAATTTCTATCTCAAAGCAAATCGTGTCTTGCTTGTATCAGCCCACTTAACAAGCTTTTAACAAAACCTATATGTGTGTTTAGAATAAAAAAAAAGAAAGTTTATCCAAGGGAAATAACTCCACATTGAATACGAATCATCTCAATACTAATAAATATAATTAATTACCAATAATTTATTAATTGCTTTTTCTTTATTCATTCATGTTTTGTTATTAGCTTAATAAATAATTGTGCACATTTTAAACTTGATCCGAGAATGGGAAGTGGGTAAAAAAACGTGTTCAAACTTTGAACCAGACAGACAGACAGACGGACAGAATTGATGTTTACTTTGATTGGAAAAAAAATACAACTATCATTCTCAAAAGTTTACCTGAAAGTCACAGAAATCTTCTTGTTCCAATGCTAAAAGAAAAGCCTCAAAGAGTTCCGTCTGGTTATACGAAGATATTCTTTGATCCAGACTTACGTCTCTTCCAGTAGTTACATTTAGGTATTCGATATCAGCTTGATAGAAAGGATTGACTCGTTTCTCTTGGCTTTCAGAATTTCATTCATTTCAGTATGAAAAAAACAGTAATGAAATTACTTATAATATCTTATAAATATGAATATGAACAGTACCAGGAAAAAGAAAAAGAAGCAGACATAGAAAGCAGTGGGAGGACAACATAAGAGAATAGACGGGTCACGGGACTACCATTAAAAGAGGTTCTAAACAGGGCAAAGGATAGAGAGAAAGGAAAAAGACAGTCTATGGATCTTGCTTGGTGCCCCAACTGTCCACAGACTAAGGGATAGGTAACAGGTAACTACCAGGTAGTGAATATACTAAACTGACATCTATTAGTTGACGACAAATGATTAATATTAGAAGTATTGGTGCACATTATTGTGCATTTATTCCAATCAAATTTTACTTGAAAATAATTGCATTTTTAAAGCTGAAGAAAGTGAAATTCAATGTTTTTGTCTATAATAAAGTAACTACAATTGTCTACAATTAGAGACCAAATTATTGAAATGTATTATGCAGACCAACTATATAGAACAGTGATGCCCAAAGTACGGCCCGCGGGCCAGAACCGGCCCGCGACGTGGTTCCATCCGGCCCGCAGAAGGGTCGGCAAAAATAATGAAAAAATTCTCCCCCATTCAAAAAAGCTGAATATGTATCTTTCCCTTCGTTAGGGCCCTCACTTTTTCTGTGGTTGATTGGTTCTATGACCTTTAACGAGTGTGCGTTTATGAGTAATGAAATGGAAATCAGAATGTACAATCTAACACGAAAAGTGAATGGAATTTTTTTTTTGTGGAACATGATAATAAGTCAACATATTTATTTTGTAAAGAAAGTCTGCCTGTTTCAAAAACAAAATATACAGCGGCATTATAAAACAAATATGAAGGCCTTCTTTTGAGCCGCGTATAAATATGCCTAGAGATTGGAAGATCAATGAGAATATTTACCAAAAAGAGACAAGAAAATAAGTTGGTGGTAATGGTAGCTATATTGTTGGTCACATTAAAAGTAGAGAAATGAAGCCATTTTAAGACGCGTAAGTAGACTTTAGCTTTTAAATATCCTATTAATTAATGTAAGTACTAGATTCAATAGTTTCAGATGAGTTTTGATTTAATTTTTTTGTACCTTTTTGTTGATGTGGCCCGCGACACGCGTGTCGAAATTTAAAATGGCCCGAAGGTTGAATTTGGTTGAGCATCTCTGATATAGAACATGCATACGTCTATACTATACAATAGATTTTTCATTGACTGTATTACTACAAAGGAAATTTCTTCAATTCCGTAGGTAAAAGATGAGTGCTGTGTTTCGAAGCCTTATTATGCAGGGTGTCATGTGGCCAGTACAATGACCAACCACATCTACTTTCCTCAACTAAAGTCAGGTAGAAGTCTCAGCCTCCACTGAGATTTAAACCCAGGATCCCCAAGATCGGAAGCCAAACGCTTAACCACTCAGCCACCAGGGCATATAATAAGCAACGACTAAATGTGCATGTTATGCTAAACTAATGACAACAGGAATTACTAGAAGATAATGATGCTTTCTTCATGATAAAAAGGTACAGCCTGTAATGTTATAGCATAAGTTCACTTACCTAGTAGGATCAATGTAGTCTGGGTCGGCTGCTAGTAACGGAATAGATGCATTAATTTTCGTCCAGTCCCAATATGGAACTCCTATAGGAGATCCTCTTTTGCGTAGTGCATCTTCTAGCTAATAAGATAATATACACACAAAAAAAAAACGTGTCAATTCGCTGTAGAAGAATCTCTCATTAACCATAGTTATTTGGTAAACTTTGACATAAACATATGAATTATATTCCATCTAAGACTTTTCTTTGAAGAATTTCTATATAGCGCATCTTTCATGTTTTTGGCACGCTTAGAGCGCTATTTTCAAAAAAATAAACCCCATTTGGGCAGCTGTTTGAGACAAAAATCCTTACAAAATCTAAAAAGATTCTAGAAATAAAAAATCACCCTTTGGGTCAGGATTTTGTTATTTTACCATCACAAAAGAGATACAAAACACCGATAGCAAAGACAAACAGACACAAACACTCGTTTGTTCCCCTGGAAATCAAATCATTAAATAGAAACAATCTGATATAGGCTTTTTCACATGTAAATAGGGAGTGAGTCTGGTGTGAATGTACATTTTGTTTATTTTTTAAAGTTATAATGTTCTGTTTGGTATAATGCACAAATTGTAAGACAAATTTCCTTACGGACAACAAAGATTATTATTATTATTATTATCTCTTTTTTGGACTAATGTGAAAAGGAGGGGGGGGGGGTAATCTGAGAGAAGGTTTTCCGTGCTGCCTTTAGGGTTTCAACAACTTTGCCCGAGCCCCTTATGATAGGCATCGGCCACATATCCCTCAATGTCACATTGCACTATATTGTACTTAGTTAATCTTTTTCAATAAAAGGGGTAGAGCCGAATTATCGTTTCTTTCAAATTTCGTGAGAAACTGAGAGACTATTGTTTTAAAAACCATCTGGTCTGAGAGTAACGCTGGAATCTAAAAATGTCTGTGTCAAATATTTTTCATGATTTTAGTCTCGGCTGCATTACGTAGATTTAAGGCACCAACAAAAAAAGAAGAAGAAATAATTAAGAGATTAAACATGACCAACTTGCCTGTACGATTATAAGTCGGTGCCAATGTGGGAACGTGGGTTGGCCGTGGTTGCAACAATATTTTCTGTCCGGAGACATCGGATGTGGACACATCCCAGGATTCCCGTGGAACTCTGCTATGGCCTGGTAGCCCTCAACACTTTTGTCTTTCTGTGGAATGGGCGCGAAAGTTCAAAGCTTGTAGACATATTAGTGATTGTTCTCACAGAGAGTAAATAAAGTTTTATTCTTGTATTTTTCTAAGTTTTCTAAAATGTGGCTTTAAATTGATTGTATAACAATAAAATCATTTCATTTTGTGGGTGATAAATAAAAGTTACAGAGCTTTGTAAGTAAAAAAAAAAAAAAGATATTTTGAAATTATTTAAAATTATTAAACATGCAAAACCCTATAATAGTTTTCAAGATATCAGATGCCACATTCTATTTTCATTCATCTAACCGTAGGAAAGAAGTTTCAAATAGAAATAATAAGCTTTTGGTTAATAGCTGGGTAGACTCAGAGGCGACCAAAAATCGCGTATTTACAAATTCCAGTCTTCACCAGGATTCGAACCCGTGAGTTCCAGTTCGGAAGCCAAGCGCTTTACCACGCAACCACCGCAAACTATTCATTAAATCATTAGACCTGTAATTTGTGCATGGCTCTTCTCAGTTCTATTATTTCTTCTCTGCTCAACCTGTCCGCATCTTTACGTACTGTGACATCCTTGGTGACATCACTTCGTTGTATTGGCGCTGATGAAAAGAGAAATCATTCAAAGCTAAATTTTATCGACAAATAAACAAATTATAATAACTAGAAAGACATTTATATATTTTTTTTAAAAGACAATACCTCCATCCACCATTATACAACAGTAAATTAAATATGTATACTTCATAATTTTTTATTTATTTCTTCAAAATGAGATATTGAGCTTGTGATGTTGACAAAGTCAAGCTTTCACTTGAAAGAGAATGTCTGCCAATTTTGACGGCGTACATTTAATGAGATATCGATTAGTTATTGATACGTTTATTACACGTAGAACACTTCAGTTCTAGTCAAGATATAGATCTACTTCTATAAAAAACTGCTGTTCATCAACTTCTAAGATACTTTAATTATATTGATAGATTATCTAAGCTTTGCTTTACATTTGCTTATATTTTTTACGTTAATCGAAGATGATTATACGTCAAGATGCTAGATCTGGGTTGGTTTTAGGTAATTGGTTATCAATGCATTTACGGAAAAAAACAACAACTAAAGGAACGCTTTGAAATCAAACTCATGCAAACCACTCTGCTAGTGAGGTACTTTTGACTGGCTAAGGTTGTATAGTTAAATACTAATTCTTTCAATTATGAGCGGCGACCTATAAAGGGCCAATCCAGCTTATACCACCAATTCACTCAAGTACAATTTCTTCACTTATTCGAGATGACAAACAAAATAAATGATTACCAATAGTAAATTAACTAATCTGTTTTTTTTTTAATGATTCTTATAATGTCAGGTAAAATAAATAATGGTACTAAATTTCAGCTTGATCCGAGATTAATTGTTGAAGAAATAACATGTACAAACATTTTACCAAACAGACAAAATTAAGTCAAGTTAAAGTCAATTTATGTGTATCAGTGACGGCAGCAGAACTTTATATATAAGATTATAAAATAGTTCACTTACGATCTTTATCCTCTGACCCGGGTCTAAATGACACAAAGGGGTGTGGCAGAAAGTATTCCGGCAGCCTGGCGCCATTAACACTGTATATCTCCGCCTCTATGCGGTAGTTTCCATCTAGTGGAAGTTTCATCCTCTGGACTGTCTTAGTCACCTCAAAGTAGTACGGGTTTGAAAAGGCCCAAGGCAACTCCAAAGAACCGCCCAGTAGGAAAAATGCGCCTGCGTACTCGCAGTAATTGTTAGTTCCGGCATTAGACGTTGGTATGCACACCTGCAGAAATAGTAACATCAAGCATTGTAAGCCTACAATTAAAATTTCTGACACTCTTTCTATTTCTCTCTCTCTTTCTAAATAGAAATGGGACATGGTGTCCGTATGGTTAAGCGCTTGGGATCTGAATCTCGTTGAGGACATTCGAAGATTTCCTTTTGTTATTATTAAACTTCTTGTTCGACATTCGCTATCACCTTCAATTAACTTTCGCCTGTGCTCGTTGATTTCGTTATTTGAGTGTTACCTCCGATTTATCTGAACGATAACTGCGCTCTACAGAAGGCAGTGGCCTATTTATTTTTACTTAGCGCTGAACATTCTAAACGACTAAATTAACAAGATTACAAAGAGAGTTTGTGTGATACACAAACTCAGAGGCGGCCCCCGTCGGAGTCGGATCCCTGTCAGATCCGCCTATTCGCAAGATGTTTCGGATGTTACTTCTAAGTCCCTGGCTCAATTCCTGTATGCTCCCATCCTTAAAAAATCGCTTGCATAATTAATTTTATAAATTAAACGGTTTGCGTTTAGAAAACTAAAAGTAGCCATTGCGCCTAAACTTTTCAAGCCGCATTTAATGGTGAAAAAATATTTTTCGTATCTCTTCTAGTTTTGGCGCTCCGAGTCTGAAAGACGGACAGACGGACAGACAGACATAAATTCATTTTAAAAAATGTGCGTGATATCTACATGACAAGAGCATTTCATATAGTAACATTTCCTCCCTTAGATTTACGTAATTGCTTCACAATTGGTGTTTTATTATTAAAAAATCACTTGCATAATAATTTTTATAAATTAAACGGTTTGCTTTTAGAAAACTAAAAGTAGCCGTTGCACCTAAGTTGGCGCCCTGAGTGTGACAGACGGACAGACGGACAGACGGACATTTTGCACAAACCTAATAGCGGCTTTTTCCCCTTACAGGGGCCGCTAAAAATAATAATAATAAAGTTCCCCCTTTCAGACCTTTGGCCTATGGTTTACGAGGGTTTCTTGTGGCCAGCACAACGACCAGCCGCCTTTACTTTTCCTCAACTAATCTCAGGTACCCACTATCCCGAAATGAAAAAAATCCAAGCCTTCACCAGGATTCGAACCCGGAAGCCAAATGCTATACCGCTCAGCCACCCGCCTCCAAAATCTACATAGTATTAAATAATTGCGTTAGATCTCATAGGGTTGAGGCTAATCAAACGTATGTTTGTTTCATATAAAACATCAGTAAACATTGCTCTAAGAAATGTATGTACATTTCATGGGACTATTTGAGCGCCCCCTAGTGGGGCATATATTTAAAGTTAGTTTTTGCGACCTATCTTAAGAAAGGTTGTTTAATGAAAGCATGACTATACAATGTACTTAAAGAGATGCTACTGATGACAACAACGCTTGACCTCTGACCTGAACTTTGATCTCGGCCGAGGTTCTGAAACTGTTCAGACGGAACACCGCAAATGCTCGAGGTTTATTCTTTCTTTCCTTGATCAATTCTTGCAGCGCCATCGAATCCAGACCGTTTAGGGTTAAATCCTGGTATCTAGACAACAAAGAACAAAACACAAACAAAAAAAAAAGGATCATAGGTAAGAAGATGGCCATGTTTTTGGACACTAGTAGATAGATTTAACAAGAGCTAACTTTAAACAATATTTTTTGTAAGAAGCAAAATATAAAAAATCTTTTTCTAAAAAAAAAATAACTTAAGGGGGAGAACTTCGCGCTTGCAACGACCTCTTAGTAATGTAGACGCTATTCCCTTATTCAATGTCAAAGAAAATAATTAATTACTAACAATTAATTAACTAGTTAATTTTTAATTGATTCGTGTTTTGTTAGAAATAATATATTCTTTTTTTTTTTAAGTTTCAACTTGATCCGAGAATGGAATGCAGGAAAAAAAAAGAGTTCAATTATCTAAGTTGACCAAACCCAATATATGTAGCCAGTAGCGGTCTTAGGGGGTGGCAAGTAGGGCAACCGCCCCAGGCCCCGCGCCTGAGAGGGGCCCCGCGCTGGGAGATTTTATTGTCACCAACTTCGAAAACTAAATGAGTGATTATAAACAAGGACTTGTTACTCTATATTTTCCCAGTATATTTACTTTACCAATCGCCATTTAAGCTCTTAACTTACATTTCATGTTTCGAAATACCGTTCAGTTTCGGTATAGACAGCCGAGTCTAACTGGCTATCATTGTTTAACAGTTCACAATAAAAACACATGTGGAAGCAACCAATCCTAATCGTTTATTTGGTATATAATAACGACGTCTAATCGTTTATTTGGTATAAAAAAAAAACGACGTCTAATCGGAATTTTTAAGGAAAATATGTAATGAAAAAGGTTGATCTACTCTTTGCATTATGAATAATGAAAATGAAAGATTCATTTATAACATTTGTAGTATCATAAATGCAACTTTTAACAAATGAAAATAATCAGTGCTTTTTTTTTACCGTCACACCGGTACGGCGTACTTCATTTTTTTCAATGTGGGGAAAAATTATTAATTTCCTTGAATTTTAGCATTTATTATTAATTTTTTGGTAGTTGAAAATTAGGCAATCCATCTCTCAGTACCGGCACCTATTTTTTTTAAAGCATTGCAAATAACTAAACAATTATTATTCTCGACTGTCGCTGGTGATACGTTCTAAGACCGCACGCAAAGGTCAGATTTTCGCGGTAGGCTATTTGATTTCATAAACGTGTAATATTTTCGGATATAAACAGTATCACCACTTGATGTGCTTGTAAAGCTATTTTGGAAAATCAGCTTTTAGCTAGTTTTTTTTATAGGCATGCATACACATAGTTCGGCCGTGGGAAAATCTGTGTCAACGTGTTGAAAAAAACAAACAAAAAACGCAGGAATATTTTTACCGGTCTTATATATAGCAGGAAAAGACGCTATTAGTTTTGTTTTTCTGTCCGTACGTTCGTCCGTCCCGCTTAGATCTCGTAAACTAGAAAAGATAATAAAAATCCGACATCATAATATTTTAGACATTCAGAGTTCTAATGTAACGGTTTCTTTTTTCTTTTCTGAAACCAAAAAAATCTAATTTTTTAAATCACTTATGCAAGCAGTTTTCTTTAAAAAAAAAAAAACACATCATTCTTGTAGCTATCCACAATTAAAAGTAACAAACACTTGATGCTCTTTAATACAGGAGATGACCCTTTTTTAAACAGGTACATTCAAAAGCTTTTTTGTTTTATTTTTTTACATTTGTATTCTAACGACTACATTTACACAAAAAAAAAATGTTTACTTTTTTTTAAGAGAAAAAATCTACTTAGTATGTATATAAGTTGGACATAATTTAAAACAGCAATTAATAAGTAGTTTTCCCTATTATTGCGTGTCATAATTCGGCAGGAGAAGTAGACGTCGAACTTCACATTCACTTTCACTTATCCATAGGTCTGCTGGACCGCTGGGGCACCACACAAGATCTGTCAACCTTCTTTCTCCATTATACTCTGTCATTTGTCTTTGATAGAATTTCATTCTGATGTTCTTTCTGAAAATATTGAAACCTGCCTTTTTACCTGCCTGGGTGGACCACATCGGGGCGATTTTGAGTTCGTATTTCCACACAAACTGTCTTTGTAATCTTGCTTTTATAGAATTTTTTTTGAAAACCCGTGATACATCCCTTTCGCAAAAGTCAGGTCTGTGAAAGTGAATGGACCACTGTAGCTCCTATAGCAAACTTTATTCTTATATAACATTCTATTGGCTTCAATTTGCAGAGTGAGAGAGGAGACGTAATATTAGTAGTGGCGAGTGTTTTCTTTTTTTATTTGCATCTGTTAATGAAGAACAATTAAAATACAATAGCCTTTAAGATGCACTTATACGGCCAATAGTAAACCAACGTAATGTTCTATGTTTTGTTACACAAATAAGGCCCACAGCTTTGAGGCGGACACATTAGAGACGGATTAGCCCGTTAGCGAAATGTGGTACGATAATATATATATATATATATAAATATATAGTCATTATAGTCAACCTTTACGGCTAAGGGCCCCGCACATGACGCTCGCCCAGGGCCCCGCGCACTGCTAGGGCCGCCCCTGTATGTAGCCATATTTTGTAAAAAAATGAAGGATTAATCTCCAATGTTGGTATCAAAACAAAATAATTAATTACTAGTAATTAATTGAATAATTTGTTAATTTTTAAATGGATTCATATTTTGTCCATGTAATGAATGATTCTGTGAAGCTTTGACTTGATACGAGATTGGTGTGTGAGACAACGTGTAAAACATTTTTTACCAGCTATTATCTAGATCCGGCCTTAGGCCACTGCAAACTATGCTACCGCAGTAGGGCCTGCACTTTCATAGGACCCGAGGCAATTGTCAGGTAAATTATCAAATAAAACCGTTTAAAAGACTTAAAACATTTTGTTACTTAAAACAGATTTCCCGCGGAAGCCTGATTTACCAGTAGCTCCTGGAAATATGAAATTGCGAAAAAAAAAAGTCCTGAAAATCTCCGGAAACTATCAAAATCTTTTGAATACTCATACAAATATAAATGTCACAAAATATATAGACAAAAATTGTCAGTTTGGGGTGTCATTTAATCTAGAAAACGCCAATCTTACGCGCGATAAAAAAACGGTCTTATGCAATGACCGTAAATGTGGAATCTTTGTGAAAGAAGCATCTCGCGCCTCAAACTAATGAAGAATTACTTGGGGTCAACACTTCTGGGATCTCTTTTTTTGAAGTAACGAATGAAATGCAAATACGATTTTTTTTCTAATACAAACTCTTAATTGTCCCTTATTATCCGAGATCAATACTACTTAATGAAGAGATTATTAGGAAGGTAAAGAAACATTCTAGGGAATAATCTGGTCATTAATGGGTTGACTTACTTATATCCTAACGGTGAGCGTTTCATTGTAAATGTTCTCTTCGGCTTTGACTGCTCCTTGGTTATGTTGAATGGATTAGTTTCCCAGCTAAATGGTTCCATCGGCTTAATAAAGGCTTGCACATCAAATGAGTCTTAAATTAAAAAAAAATATATACATAATACATTATGAAATAGTTTATACCAACTGAAGAACTTCAGGTTTTGCTTGCAATAATACCAAATCTTTCTAATTTAGATCTATCTAGTAAGATGTCTTGTTATGTTGAGGGCTTCATATTCTTCATTGCCGCAGTCTCTCTAAAAGACTCCAGCATTATATTAAGTTTTCCTGTTTCTCTTTTGACTGTTTGTGCTATTTACTTAGAATTGAAATCAATTCGTTTATTTCCTTTAGAAAGCTTATATTAACTCATACAATCTTTCTGTCTGGTTAGAAGTTTGTACATGTTGTTTCTGCGATACCAGATCTCAAATTTAACTGAAATTTTGCACATTCATTTCTTTTACGTGACAACACAATAATCAATTTAAAAAAACAGACAGAGTTGAAATAAGCTTTATAAAATGTTGCAATGATACGAAACAAAATTAAGGCGAGTCAATAATTTTATAATTCAAAGACTTACTGATTCGTCCGGAGCCATATATCCATTCGTAAATAGTGTATATTCTATCCACGTTTGCGTGATGGAGAAAAAAGATTGGATCGTAGGACGCGTAATCCAAGTTGGACATAGAATACTTGTTTCTGCCACCCACCAGATGATGGATAGTGTTCTGGGCTATCTCGAGCTGGATTTCAAATTGGTTATAGTCTTTATACTCTAGGGCGTTCAGAACTTGCTCAAAAAGATTCGTGTGTTCTCCTGGACCATACTGGACACAAATATTAATGTAAATACAAAGTTCAAGGTATTTGAAAAACAAAACAAAACGATTAAAAAAGGGGATTGGAATGAAAATATTAATGCTACAGAATACAGATAGGAGAAAAAGAAAGTGGTTGGCTGCCTAGATTCGTAAGATATTTGGACTGTGTGGTTGAGTGGTTGTGTGGTAAGAACAGCTTGGCTTACTATCAAAGGGCTCGAGTTTGAACCCCGACAGTATTGTGTTTGCTGAGCACCTAAAGGCAGAAGGGAAATCTTTTCCCACATACCTCATCCCCCCAGTGGTCTAAGGTGACCCAATCTCTAGAAACATAGGGTACTTCAGTCAATAGAGACATATAAGGTGATCAAATTTACTATCTCATGATATATATATATATATATATATATTTATATATTTGTTTTTTTTTAAAAAAAAAAAAAAAATTGGTGCCGGTACTCAGTAATTA
>JADKLZ010027185.1:0-11820 GCA_021533235.1 Biomphalaria straminea | reverse complement strand
CGATTTGATTCAAGTCTTGTAAATGAATTAGTTGAATAAATGTAGATCTAGAATTCACAATTAAAAAGACTTTCTTGTAGAAAACAATATTCAGGAACTTTATTTGAACAAAACGTAAGTACAACTTATGTACAATGTAGATCAAATAATATAAAATAAAATCACAAAGGCTTATTAAACAGAGCTCTAACAAAGCATGACCTGCTCCTATGAGTTTTCTTTCTTCACTGATTAATTCGCGCTGAAATCGTCAGCGCTAGGCGGAAGTCAGGTGACTTCTTTTTTAAAAACAACCAATAGAATCAAATCTTCCAGATCGAGCCAAGCTTTTCTTGGAATAACTATAAATAACTTCGTCAGCAGAGAGGATTGACCTTTGACTTGTGCAAACTAACAAATACATAATTTGTTTATGTGACATAGATAAACAAACATTTGTTCATTTGTTGGTTTTTTGCATAAGCCTCAGCTTATTATTTCCATCTTCAATTTTAAATATATCCAGGCTTGGACTGGCCCGCCGGGACACCGGGAAATTCCCGGTGGGCCGGCGGCTGCCAACTGCCAAAAGAAAGTTATTATATTTTTTATTTTAACTGAAATTACCGTTGATTATATGATAGTTTCAAATAATAGTTTGTATTGAAAACAACCAAACTGAAATAGAACAATCATTACTTCACGTTACGAGCCTGGTCAAATACAGTCTCTCCAGGCAAGACTCACGTATGGCAGGCATGTTAAACTGGGTGTTCGGGGGCCGCATGCGGCCCGCGACTACCTTGCAAGCTGCCCACTTGGCCACCTAAAAAAATTATACAAATAATGTTAATCTATTACGCTGGAAAACAAGAGATGACAAGCTACTTGAATGGAAAAATAGTGTTTGTTAAACTGAACAACGAGGGTGAGTCTGCAGTGAAAGCAAGCTACATTTTGTCAAACTTCATTGCAAGCCATTGCAAATCATTTAATAAATGTGATTTTATGAAGGAGTGTTTCATTAAAGCCGAAGTCATTTATTCAGAAAAAAAGGAGAAAGCATTCAAAGAAAAAGCGTTAACTTGTGACACTGTTGCAGATAGAATAAATGAAATGTCAGTCAGCTTGCTTGAACAATAAAGAACGACAGAGCTGATTTTGAATTATTTCATTGGGTCTCTATGAGTCAACTGTAGCCCAGTTGGCTATATTCATAAGGGCCTTTAACAGGAATTATCACATATACCAGGAACTACTCGAGTTCTGTTCTATGTATGTGGGGGGAGGGGCATCTACGAGTAGGTTTTCCGTGCTGCCTTTAGGTGCTCTACCCGAGTTCGTTGTCGAGCCTCGACCCTCCTTCTAGGTAGCCAAGCCAAGTTAAAGGGCACCTAGCCTCTCGATCACGCGATCTAATTTGATTTTGAAAATGCTGCTGGAAATGTGCAACTAGAGCTTATAGAATAGAAGTCTGGTTCTTAATTGAAATCGAAGAATATTGAAATGGCTGTGCCAAATTTTACAGTCATTTACCCTGAACGGTTCGTTAAATTGCGGAAATTTGCAGCTATTATTCTAGCTATTTTTGCATGCACTGGTCTCTGTGAACAGTTCTTTTCCATAATAAAAGCTATCAAAACACCTCACCGTTCGAGATTATCTGATCAAAATTTGCATCTTGATGAAAGCGTCAGTGGCAAACAAACTTCAACCTGACATTAATAAAATGGTATCCCAGAAAAGATGTCAGGCATCAGGACAAAGTTTGCTGCCTGGTCGAGCGGTTTGCACGCTGGACTGTCGTTTGGATTTATCGATGGTTCCGGGTTCAAACTCTGCCCGCTCCCATCCCCCTTCGTCCTGCAGGAGGTTTGGACTAGGAAGTAACTATTTTCAACTCTGAAGGAACATCCGAAACGTGTAAAACATTTTACATTTTTACAAAGAAAATAATAATTAATCATAGTAATTTTTAATTAGCCAATAGTACTACAAATTTAGCTAAGGGACAGGTATGCCATTAATTATTGTATTATATTGTATTATTTCTAATTTACATACAACTAGAAGGCTGTTTTAAAACAGAATTTTTGCTGCGGCCCCTCAGGTCATAGTACATTATTTATGCGGCCCGTATACCTTAATGAATAAGGCATACGTGATGTATGGTGTTATGTCTATGTCTTAAAGCGGTTGAAGTTGTTACTTTATTTGGGGTTTTAAAAACAGGTGCAACCTTTTTTCGGGACTTATGGTTGCTATTCTGTGTTTGACGTGAATTTAACAAATTGAAATACATATCTGTAATTGGTGAAACCCATTGGTTGGCAAAAGACAGAGCTCTTACTAAAATATTAGGAACCTTCTTTATCAAACATTCCAATCACGGCAATCAAGAAACACAAGTTATCGATTTTTTGTACATTGACTTGCTACAAACATTTTATGATATTTCTACATCAAACAAATTCAATAATAATGTCCGATACAGAGCAAAAGCTCTGTTAGATTGATTGACAAGTTTTGAATTTATTCTAACGGCACAATTATTTCTGAAAATATTTGAACATTCAACGCCATTATGTTATTGCAAACAACTGGAATGGATATACTACGAGCCTATAAGATGGTTCAAAACAGTTTCAATGAATTAAGCAAAATAGATAGAAATTTTGATTCTATTTTTCAAGCAGCTACAAATTTCTCAACATTTGCAAACAGTGAACTAGAAAAAAGAAAGCTCGACATTGAAGTGCAGACTGTTTTGAAAGAAAAGAGAATTATAGTCATCCAACTACTTGAAAGTGCGAAACATAAATTTCGTGTAAATGTTCACAACATGGTTATGGATCAAGTAATGAATAGTTTACAACAGATTCTCTGAGCATTGTAGTCTTTACGCTGATTTATCTTGTTATGATCCAAGAAATTTTGCAGAAATTCTGAAAAGAATGCCCAGTGATGCACTGCAGCAAATGAGTGGGTTGCTCAAAAAATTTGATGATACTGTAACAACTGTTGTGGGAAGCGTGGTCGAGAGGCTAAGTGCGGCTTGAGCTTGGCTTGCTTGGCTAACTAGAAGGGGGCTCGAGGTTCGACACCCGTTTACTGAGCGCCCAAAGGCAGCACGGGAAACCAACTCCTAGATACCCCCTCCCCCAACTGGTCCACAAATGAGATTGGACCAAAACGCTCTGAGCATGCTATAAGCATGAAAGTAGCGCTATATAAAAGCTATAATAATAATAATAATAATAATAATAACAAAAGATCAACTGAATTATTGGATTTTGCAAGGAAATGGGAACATTTTCAAACAACTATTGAAAATGAATATAATAAGATCTTTGAAATGGAAGTATCAGACTCTGTCTCAGACAACATTCAACAGTCTGAATCAGTAGAATTACCAGGCAACAACCACAGAAATAAATACAAATCTTAACAAAAAAATGTATTGTTTGTTATTATTTTGTTCTCCAGAAGTTTAATTTGCATAGTCTTGCTTATTCAAATTTGTATCTGCTTACCAATTTGTTTTGACATTATCCTATTGCAAGTTTAGACTCTAGTGTTTCTCGTGTTTAGGTTGTTAAAACTAGACGTTATTGAACTGTTTAATATTGTTTTACATAATTACGAATTTGAACATGAAATAAATAAAAACATTCTTACAACTTAAAGTAGTGTTTTGGAACTTTGAAATTTTATTATTATTTTTAATATATATTAAATAATTATAGATACTAAAGAAAAATATATAAAAATTAAATTAAATTAAAAATAAGTAGTAATATTAAATTATTGAAAAAAATTATATGAAGCTAATGATGAAGTGGGCCGCCGCCATGACCTAATTTCCCGGGCCGGTTTTTTGAGCCAGTCCGACCCTGAATATATCGGCATATTATTCGTGTACTCCCAAGCAATAACAGAGTACGCAATTTCTGTCAGACTCTTCCTCCCCCCTCCCCCTCAGTCACACCCCCTCCGGGTCTGACCTATGTCATCTTGGCTGCTTTAGCTTCACTGAGAACAGTGAGAGCCGACCTTCTCCTAATCTACCTTTTTTATTTACTGGTAGGCCTAGATCTAGGACGTCAACCAATGAGATCTACTGTCCATCCTTCATTCGAAACAGATGCTCACTCTTAAAATATTCAGGTGTTCAATGATACCGGCAGGAGAGACCAACTCGCGTATCTTCTTAAAAAGACGCGTCATTCCGAGCATCCCATCGAGGCTGGGACGTATCTGAAACGATAAGTTGTTTTTTAAAACGAATTTCACGAGCACATTTCATAACCTTTTCAAATCTCGAGCTCAGTCATAACAAGACGAGGATTAGGTTTTTTTTTTTTTTTTTAAAGTGCAATCCTTAGTTCTATTACCAAACCATCACAAACTTTAATGCCGCGCGTACTTACACGACCGCCAGGTTCACTTCTACCCTCTCACGCGCTCACTTTAATTGGTAGCTAATTGCACCATCTCGGGGTAGGTAGCACAGAACAACATCGACTTTTAACCTTTCGCCCCCTTTAGTTGAAAACATCTGGCCTTCACCGAGTACGCGCGGCTGGATTTGAAAAACAACCAAGAATCGGCTGGGTTTTGGCATAAAAATTGAAAACAACCCAGCCCTTTTTCCTGGAGCTCCACAATCAAACAAAAAACCCAGAACTCTTATTACTCAACAATTCGACAGGTCTTTTTTTTCTGGGCCGGAAAATTTAAAGCGATGAGAAGATAAATAAACAAAATCAGGAGCAGAAACTCCTGGTGGGACACCTGGGCCATGTGCCTTAACGCTTTGTGCACATGAAGTAATGTGCACAAATAGACACATTGGAACTCTGGAACCGGTGTGCATTGTGAAAAACTTTTTTATATTTTATCATGTTATTTATACTTATGAGAATTCAGTAGAAATAGCCATTCATAATTAAGTGTGGTTTTTCCCCACCAAGATGCAAAGATGGGCTTGAAAGAAAACACTGAATCTTCAATGTTGAATATGAAACTAGTGAAGGAAGAGGAAGAAACAGTCCTGACTGTAGTTGTAAAAGGCCGCGCACTCAGATTTGAAAATAGAATTTAATGGAAGATGGTTGCGACTTTGAAAATAGAATTTAATGGAAGATGTTTGCGACTTTGAAAATAGAATTTAATGGAAGATGTTTGCGACTTTGAAAATAGGATTTAATGTAAGATGTTTGCGACTTTGAAAATAGAATTTAATGGAAGATGTTTGCGACTTTGTCAATTTTAAAGAATGTACCTGTCACTTTTTTAAACCTTTTCACATTCCCCCTCCCCCTCCCCAATTTTTTCCCCACGAACTAAACCCTAATAGAAACACTTCAGGTTTCCATAGTCGCATCTTCTTCCTCCACCACCTTTCCATAGTCACATCTCCCCTTTCTATACTGTATAGTCGCACCTCCCCTCTTCCAGCAGAGAACGAGATTATTTTTGTTGTAGAAAATGTGCTAAACCATGCGTGACCTGTAAATTTCAGTTCCTGGTCTTTTAAACCTGATCCTTCTTCCGTAGGTGTTTATTTATACTATAATCATGCCGCAGCTCTAAGTCTACTTGACGATTGTAAATAATACATAGATAGAGAAGGAGTTTGTTTGGTTTGGGTGTCCAAATAGGCCTATAAAACAAGAAGATAATAATCTCTTAATTTGTTTTGTCAAAGAAGTGAAATTTACACGCTACGACAGAGAGTCTTCCCACACATTTCATACCATTGAAAATAAGTGCTGATTAAACCATCGTCCAACAGCGTAAAGTAACCAAAGAATGTACGAAGATGTTGCTGGATGGGCCATTTTATTTATTTTTATACAATTTTTTAAGTTAATTTTTTTTTAACCCTTCAATCTGATGCCAAAGAATGGAGTTTCGCCCCCCCCCCCCTGGGGGAGGATAACAACTGGCCAGCACCAATACATCCATCGTTTCGTACTAATGTTTATTTTTAATGAGTTCATGCCTTGGCCAGATTTTTTCGAAGAACCAGAGCAAGAAAGCATTTGCATTGTTAAGTAGTGCCACATTTTTGCTTAAACAAAATTATATGACAATAGAGTATGTAAAAATTAATAAAACTTTTCATACTTTCGTAATGTTATTTAAGCGAGATACTAGCTGTAAATAAATTTATTTTTTAAAGAAGTTATTAGAAGGAGATAGGCAAACTTGAAATTTTAGAAAACCCGGGCGGTAATCCTAAAAAAAATACAATAGTAGGAATAGTAGGGGAATGTCATAACAAGACATCTATAAACTGCCCAAGGGTAAAACTTGTATTCGGTGTATTGTCTAAATCAGTCACAAAAAAAAGTAAGGACTTGAAGGATTCTGTGTCTTGACTCTTTACCAACAAGAAAACTTGTGATCTACAGTGTTAAGAATTTTTGGAGTAACACCTTTAGTAAAATCTCTACATTTATAAACCCTTCAGGATGGAAGACTAAAATGTAAAGTAGCAATTAGGCCTACACATAAAACACTGAACCATAATCTTCAAAAGCCAAAACAAACACACACAAAAATACTCAGAAAGAAAAGCACACTCCTAGTTCCAGGAATCAACCAGTAAAACCAACGACTTGTCAGAGTTTAAATCATGGATATGCATGACTGATTGTTGGACACGCGTAGGACCTAATTATCTTATTGAAGTAACGTCTGCATTTTATAAGCTAAGATAAGATAATAGTGTAATTACAAACCAGTTTCCACATTCCATGCATGAAAACAAAAGAACTATACCAATGTTTGCAGCCAATCTTTCCAATTAATCTATTTTTACAAATCTTATATTTTTACCTAGCTAATAAGAGCAATGTCATTTTATTTAAAGTTAAGGTGATTTGAAAAATTACACAAGAGACCAAAGATCTATATGATATATTTGTTTTGATACGAAAGACTTAAAATCTTTGTAAAGAGTTTGAGGAGTAGGGCTGGCACAATTTAAAGGTTTTGTTTCTTTGTTCACGATTCAATTTATTTACCAATGTGTTGGATGTGGTGGTAAATATAATTGTATTGTCACCTGTTACCTATCCCTTAGTCTGGTGGACCGTTGGGGCACCAAGCAAGATTCGAAGACCATTTTTCTCCATTCCTCTCTATCCTTTGCCCTGTTTAAAACCTCTTTCAATGGTAGGCCTGTCCATTCTTTGATGTTGTCTTCCGGTGGGAAGGGGCGGATAATTGTATAGGCCTATATAAATATAAAAATGTAGTTATTGTTTACCACTTTGGACCACAATGTATGTTATATAAAAAAAATGTCATTCAAAAGATATATAGCCGAGTCGACTACGACAAAGCAACAAGAAAAATGCTATATCAGCCAGTTATGAATGTACGGCTTCATTTACATAACTGATCCCTTTATGGCAGAGTCTGAGCCACGAGTCGAACCAAAAAACACAATCCAAAGGGATATTTTCTGCTCACTTCAGCATTTCCCAATCCTGCGCTTAGCGCGGGCGTCGGATAAAGTGACGAGTGTACGTGGCTTACATTCTCACCCCATTAAGCTCCTTGTGGACCAACCTATCGTCTGCTCAATAAGTAGCTGAATATTCATATGCCGGAAACATCGAAACTTTATCCTGGCAACATCTTGTCTCCGTGTCATTGATAAATTGCTTTGCATACGTCTTTCTGGGCGGGAAATGACTTCCTGAATAGGTCTTGCCCGTATTCCTGCGTCATATATTTTTTTATATAGGCTATGTATTGATGTGGACTATTTGAATAGAAATGACTCGATAAACTTTCTTGTCTTCTAAAAAGCAATCATCGGTTGGTAACGCGGGAAGATCCAGACGACTAATTTCTTGCCAGTTTTTTCTGACGTGGAAAGGCTTTAAAAAATCGTTGTTAACATAACGTAATCTTGTCTGAAGGATCAGCGGCGATTAGTCCGGGGTATTAAAGTCGGGAAACGGAAAGAGGAAGAGGGAGTAGGACGTAGACGGATCAGTAATTGCCATGACGACTTAAGTCAACAAACTGACGTTTATTGTAACCAAATACGGTATTGCAATACTTATTATTCTAGCGGTTTGGCTCTTTTTCGTTTCTAATGTAGATCTAGATTTATTTTCTAGACTCTGGTGAGGTTCTAGCGCTAGACGTTAGAGAGAGTTTAACAACGTAATTATTTATTTGTTTGCTTTTTAATCGTATTTTTTTTATCTATGACGAAATCTATTTTTAGCGACCCCGTAAGGGGAAAAGCCGCTATTAGGTTTGTGCAAAATGTCCGTCTGTCCGTCTGTCACACTCAGGGCGCCAAAACTAGAAGAGATACGAAAAATATTATTTCACCATTAAATGCGGCTTGAAAAGTTTAGGTGCAACGGCTACTTTTAGTTTTCTAAAAGCAAACCGTTTAATTTATAAAATTAATTATGCAAGCGATTTTTAAATAACAAAACACCAATTCTAAAACAATTACGTAAATGTAAGGGAAGGGAAGAAATGTTACTAATAATAATAATAAAATAACACATATATTAAGAGTGCTAAATCAGAAGTTTAGTTTAGGTAGATCTACATCTTTACAGATCAATGCTGAAAGATTATTTAAAATCGCTCGTGTGACATATTGTATATATCAGGCTATAAGTTTGTAACCAGTTTGTTATTAAGTTTTGAGCAATGCCTTGTCGTGCGGTTAGCGTGCGGAACTAATTATCTTGACGCTCCCGGGTTATGTGTCTGTTTGTTTTACATGTTTCGAATAGTTTACTTCCTTCTTCAAAACTTCCTCAGGAGGGGATGGGAGCATGCAGGAATTGAGCCAGGGACCAACGATAAATCCAAACTACAGTCTAGTGCGCAAACATCAAGATAAGGCAGGTTTATACCCTGCTCGCCATCCTCCGTCATCCAGCGAGAAGTTAATTATTTTCAATTTAGAAGGAACATCCGAAACATCTTGCGAATAGGCGGATCTGACAGGGATCCGACTCCGACGGGGGCCGCCTCTGAGTTTGTGTATCACACAAACTCTCTTTGTAATCTTGTTTTATAATTTGTTGATTACTTTTATATGCAGCTAAGGTCGTATTTAAGGTAGGGTTTAAGTCTCACAGGGATTTTATGTAATAATAATAATAATGTTTGAAAAAGTGAACACGCCCTAGAAATTATGTAGGCTTATTTGTAATACTTCCGAACTCTAATTATGTCAGATGGCTTCCTAGTCGTGCGGCATGCACGTTGGACTGTCGTTCGGACTTCACGATGGACCCACTGCCATCCCCCATCGTCCTGCGGGATGTTTGAACTAGGAAGGGCATTATCTTCAACTCTGAAGGAAGATCCGAAACATATAAAACATTTTACAGACAATTTAATATAAAAATGAAAAAATTCAATGAAAAAGAATCTTCCCTGGGAATTTTTTTTTTATTCTACATTTTTGTGTGCAAGTTTTATTAAAAATTAATGAGAATAAACTGAGGATCTAAGTATCAAAGACGTTTTGTCTCTCCATTCTCTTCTCTTGCTCTGTCGGTCTCTCTGTCTCAATAGACACACCTATGTGTTTAGCGTTATAAGAGTTAAACCATGGTTAAACCAATGCCAAACTAAAATAATACGACCAAATTGTACATTTAGATCTATAAATAGATGTGACGAAACAATGTGTCTAAAAACAGCCGTCACTTAGTTTTTTTTTTGATAGCCTGAAACTCGCCCACTTCGTGAGATAACAATTCTTCTATGTTCAAATTTGTGGATAATTCTCTTTGACATTTCAAAGCTTGAAGAACAAAAAACTTTGTCTGTTCCCAATTATGTTTTTCTTTTCTTCTTGCAATGAAAAATTGTTTCTGTCAGTTTGTAGGTCACGATTTGTTTTACTCAAGTTTAATTTCGAGGTAGAACAAGTCTGTAACAGCGTGTACTGGCGCCCCTAGTACATATTTCGTTTTGGCGCCCGTTTTGTTTTTCTCTTTTATACCTTTGCGGAGGTTATTACAAGAAATCAACACAGGCAACGAGATAACGCTCTGTTTGCCTCCTGTGACGTTTTGTCCCGGGAACTCGTTTGGTTCAAGATGATAAAGATATCAGCATCTGCCGGAAGGGTCTGATATTGTTTTATGAAGTGCGCCATTAGCTTATATTTTCTGAGAGATGGAAAGATGTGCAGTTACACAGGTCAGGCTCATTACAGTCATCACGTTAGCGAGGTATGGCGTATTTCCGTTTTATTGGTATACGTCACTACCTTAACCATTGAAATCTTAAAGAACTATCGTCTTTTATTTGATATATCTTTACATAATCCCCTGCTACTAAAAAAAAAACCACAGATATATAAATACACATTCAAATACAGGTAAATTATCATCTATTTCAGGTGGAACAGTGCAGACTTAGACTAAGATCTGTCCCTCATTCTCTACGCTCATACCTTTTCGTTTGCCATTTTGTTAAATCGTATTCTTTGTTCTCATATGTTTGAGGGTTCAGACAAGAAGTCCTATATCAGGGGTTCTCAACCTGTGGGTCGCGACCCCTTTGGGGATCGATTGATGATTAGCCAGGGGTCGCCAAAGACCATCGAAAAAAATGGATTGTTTTTGTCTATTCTTATATTGCTGTGGAGGTTCTAAACGGGGCAAAGGATAGAGAGGAATGGAGAAAGACGGTCTACAAGTCTTGCTTGGTGCCCCAACGGTTCACCAGACTAAGGGATAGGTAACAGGTAAGGTACTGTGTGTATGTGCGGGGGGGGTCGCGACAGAGTGGGGGATTTTAAAAAGAGGTCGCCGAGCTTAAAAGGTTGAGAACCGCTGTCCTATATCTGCGAAGAACTGCTCTGTGGTTACCAAACCTGGCAGCTCTCCATATAGTCTTTGTTGTATAGGAGTGCCAGTGTCTTGTGGCCTCTCGATAAAGTATGCAGCTTTGAAGGATATGGTCGCCACTCTCTGGTGATGCTCCACAGGGACAAATCTCATTAGTTCCGTAAACTATGTAGTATTATTTTGTTGTGTCCGGTTCTGAGACGAAATATTATATGCTGGTCTTGTCGGGATAGCTTATAATAAGCATCGTTTTTCTTGGACTTTAGGTGAGAGCTGTTCCTTGTTTAGTTTTATTCAACACTATTTGTTTTGTTTCCACTTTAACGAAACTCGACCCTGGCTGCGCCAGAGAAAGAATACTCGTTCTTTTATCATAATAATAATAATCTTTATTGTCCGTAAGGAAATTTGTCCAACAATTTGTGCATTATACCAAACAAAACATTATAACCTAAAAAAAGATAATGGAGAGGGAGAAAGAGAGAGTACAAGAATAATCTTATATATATAATCTACATTCTTGTCCATTCTAGACTACGTTATTGTAAGAGACATTGTTTACAGAGTCAACGATAGCTCTGTATTTGTCTTTTTTTTTTAAAGAAATTGTTATTCTTCGAGGTTTCTATATCTCATATAATTCCCATCAGTTGAATTAGCAAGAACGTTGGTGTTTATAAGTATTCGTGTAACTTGGAGCATTTGGTTTCTTGAGTTCTGATATAGTGTCTCCATTGTGCTGAAGGATCTTTCAACAGATATTTTTTGTAGCCCATTGTTTTGTAACACTTGTACGTAAACAATTTTGGTAATACACATACAAAAAAATAATACTACAACTTTTTTTTAATAGAGTACGCCTTTGCCAACTGTCCGATAATTTAGCAGAAACAATGATGATAGAACCAATATTTATTTATAAAGCTGATAATTCTGTCTGGGTGGAATCATTTACACGACATAAAGCTGATAACTCTGT
>JADKLZ010027151.1:0-11437 GCA_021533235.1 Biomphalaria straminea | reverse complement strand
GACTGTATTTGATGAAATAGACTTGATTCAGAATCGATCCAGAAAGATTGTATTTGATGTGTTAAACCTAAATCAGAATCCATACAGAGAGTCTGTGCTCTAGTGTAACTATTAGAGATTTTCACGCCAAACTTAAAGCTAAATTAAATTTCCTTTTTTCCACCTAAATAAAATAGAACGAGCTATTTCTTTATACACAATGCTATCAAATGTCCTCCATTACCACTAATCATCTTCTTTATAAATAGCGTCTGTATTATATAAGATAATTGGTTGTACATTTGTATTTTTAAATAAGCTCAATGTCAAGAGTATTTTTGAGTTTCTAATTGAAAAAATTCGAAACTTTAGGTACAGCAGCTGTAAAACAAATACACACAATATTCAATTCAACCTTTTTTTTTAAACATATAGCCATAGACATAAATAAATATAGACTGGTCGTAGGATGTTATTTTCATTTGGGAAGAGTCAAATACGTTTTATGTACAACATCTACGTTAGAAAAAGATGAAAAAAGATGGCGGCAATTGAGCTATAAATTCTAGGACGTAAATTTCAGTCTATATATAACTATGATCTTTAGTTTTGAAAAGTACAAAACTTCATTATTCCATATATTTTTGCCTTTATAGGCTACGCATGCACCTATGCGCACCATATCAACAATTTCATAATGAAAGACATAGGAAAATATATATAGGCTTGTGATGTGGATCTATTTATTGTTGACATGGCTTCTTTATGTATGGCGGTCGTCTTATCGATTCAAATATTTAGAATTAGTTTTCAGTCAAAAAAGTAAAAGAAAATGAGCAGAGCGTGCTCTAACGATCGTAGAACGATAGACCAATGCTGCCAAGGGATAAATCCTAAAGTTTGAAAAATCATTTTGCATCAATAAATTGAATATTTTTACACAGCAAGTCAGTCAGTCTATCCGAGTCTATCGTCTATCGGATCTATCCTATCCGATCTCTAAACACTAACTAATGCCGATTAGTTAAATTTTATATTTATCAATTATCTGTTTTAGATCTCACTAGATCTAGATTCTGTCTTAGATCTACACTAGTTCTAGATCTAGATATTGCTATATACAAGTATATAGATTATATCTAGATCTAGTAAGTAGTCTTTTTTAACTAGAGTCTTAGAGTCTAGATCTATAGTTTAGATCGCCTAAAAAAGTTGTTGATCGAATTTACTGCTCATAACTGCTGTATAACTAAATCTATGTTTGCCCAAATTTTTCCAATAATAATTTGTTCTTCATCGGCCAGTCTATATATATATGTCTATGCATATAGCTTATCAACAATCCCACAGGATACAACCAAAATCTGGCTATTTATAGCTCTTCCAATTGTCATGAAGATTTTCTTGTTGACAAAATGATATAATTCACCAGATGCTGAATGTTGTACTTCGAAATTCGTATAAAAAAATAAAGCATGTGTAAACTTACATAGGCCAGTATGGGCATCTGCCAGGCCGCTGCCACCCGGCTCTCCACTTCACAGGAATCTTCTGGTCCAAAGAAAGCCACTGCCCCAGATTTCCATTGCTCTAGAAAGAAAGACATTTTGGGCTGTTAATATTTAACAATAATTATTATTAAAGTTAAAAAAAAATAATTGAAAATGAGCAGGTTGGTAAGCGAACTATTTGGAAACTTGGTGTGTAAAACCATGAATAAAGTAATACCAACACATTTACACATATAAAGAAAAGGATTCCAAGACATTTAACAGTAAAGAAGGATCACAAGATATATGAATGTTTAAAATAAAAATTTTTGCATGACATAAGACTAAAAACAAAAGTGGTGAATGCATTTATTTTTAATCAATAATTTTGTATTTCAACTTCTGAAAAAATATAAAATGCTTAATTTTGTTTATTGTCAGTTTTTGTTGTAATTAGGGATAAAGTTTTAAATAGCGTATATTTCCGGTTTGAAAGATTTGTTCCCGTACCCTAAGCAAAAGAAAATTCTTAAAAATAGACTTTAAAAAAGTAATAAAATTAAAGATCTAATACTAATATGAAAACACAGAATAACTTTAGAAAAAAGAACGGTATAGCTAATTTAACAATATGTATACTTTTAATTCCTTTAGAATATAAATAAATGTCAATAATAGTCATTTTCCTCGAAGGGGGCTTATGAACTGGGTTACGGGCCATTTTGTTTGAAAAATGTTTTTTTAATAATTAAAAAGCAATACACATCCGGTAAAAAAAAATATTCACCATGCCCTAGTTTCGTTTTTGTTCTAAACGAGACATGTTGAGCTCTTGTACAGAAAATTAGAAAAAAACAACTGTTGCTATCGTCTCAACACATTATCCTAGTGTAGGTCTAACACGTCAAAGACGCCTTGTACAGCGGTAGGAGCTAGTGGGTACACGAAACCTCCATTGAAGTGATCGACCTCGTTATTGACTCAAGGAAGAAAATAAATTCGGACATGCATACAATGATTCTCAAATGTTTTATAGCCAACAGGCGTTTGTTCTAATTGATTAAGATTGTTTAAAAAATAATAGTTAAAAATATTTTTTTTGGACTAATTATTTTTTAGATGTTTGTTGATGATTCAACTATAATTATATAATGAGAATCTCTTTCTTATTGTACACGTGTCTCTGGCGTACAAGAATCTATGGTGTACATGAATCTCCGTTGTAAATGAATCTCCGTTGTAAATGAATCCCCAGTGTACTTGAATGTCCAGTGTACTTGAATCTCTGGTCACTTGGTGTACATGTATCTGGTGTAGCAGTGGCGTAGCTAGGGTGGGGGAGGAGTGGGAGAATTTGAAAATCCCCCCGGGCACCCACTTAACGGGGGTGCCCAAATGAGTGTTTATTTTAAACTGAAAATTAGATAATAAGCAACTGAGGGGGGCCCCTAAGAGGTCAAGCCCCCGGGCCCCCGAACGATGGAAAATTCCTAGCTACGCCCCTGTGGTGTCGCCTAAAACAATGTAGAAACATACAGAGTAACGGCGATGTTTTGTTTGTATCACTAGTATAACAGACAATCAAACATTTTCTGAAATGATCTTTTGTTGTTTTTAATACCAGCTATAAGCTCACATTCTCTTCATACAGGGAGGCTGCTCACATTCTCTTCATACAGGGAGGATGAGCTGTGGTTAGCACGTCGTTTCGAGGAGACATGAACTACGAGTTCGAATTCAGGTCGTTGCCCCTTTCTTTTAAGCGTGTGTGTTATTTCTTGTTAGTTTTGTTTCTAACTAGTATATATATAGAAGAAACATCCTGGTTTGCAACTCTATGTCATCTATAAGAAGCTGATTGAGGTCTACTCTATACGTGACTTCCTGACTCTTTTGCTTTTTTTTTTTCTATACTATACATATCAAGTTAAAAATGGTGCTTAGCTTGGCCAGTGGGTAAGTATCTCAATGACCAAGTTAGGTATGCTCTATTGGTTGTGTCTATGTTGATGTGACTTCAGCACATCATATTTTATCCGACATAGACTTTAAACGTTGACACTTGTTAGAAGGTCACGGTAATACTGGGCAGTCAGTCACACAAATACTAATCATCTACGGTTACAGCTGCCACGCCTGGGCTAGGTGTCAAGAAAATAATATCTCCCTATATTTGCATTTGTGTGCTACTGTCTTTTTTTTTTTTTAAATATTTCATAATAGATAGATAATAGATTGATCTATATATAGACAGAGATGTGCCTATGTAGACCTATGTTAACCTAGACTTCCCACTTCAATCCCATAAATCAGGAATGAGGACATCTGCTGCCTCGATTTCGCACCGATCTTTGGCACGCGGTAATTGCCATATTTCAGTTCCCGGATGTAGATGATCACGAAGGCTTTATGCTTACGGGGAATGATTCGGGCGGGAAATCGCTGATTAGATTATTAGATCTAACGTCTGAAACTACAACACGTATATTTAGATACGGGATTTTTTTTTTAAATACGATCTTTGAACTGCATTGGAAACATTTATATTTGACTTTTGGCAATGCGTCTATGTTGACGGACAGACAGCCACACATCAAATCAGATATTGTATTCAGATCTACGAATAAGTATTGAACTTACTTGTACGAATGTAGCTTTGGATTCAGGTGGTTGGACAAAAATCTTAATTTAACAAAAGGAAAGGAGTGAATTAATGCTACGAGCAATAACCTTCCCAGACGAATTTTTTTTTATATAGGAGATTGATACGTTTTAATACATACTACTACATACATTGAACATTGTTGTTGTTTTTTTTTTCCTAGTTTTAATAATAAGTATATTTAAGAGCAAAAAAATAGAGAAAGGTGACCATTATCATTGACTATCACACTCTCTTTTGGTCTATCTCGCACTCTCACTCTATCTGTTTGGTTCACTCTGTTGTAGTTGTCTCTCTCTCTCTCTCTCCCTCTCACCCATTCTCTCTGGCTCTCTCTCTTTCTGTCTCTCGCTCATTCTCTCTATCTCACTCATTCTCTCTCACTCTCTCACACTCATTCTCTCTCTCTCACTCATTCTCTCTCTCTCCCTCACTCATTCTCTCTCTCTCTCTCACTCATTCTCTCTCTCTCTCACTCATTCTCTCTCTCTCTCTTTCACTCATTCTCTCTGGCTCTCCCCCACTCTCTGACACTTTGTCTACCTCATGATATTTATCACACTCTATTTTCTCTTTTCCTGACTTTCTCAGTCTTACTTTGTGCTTTATCTCCTGTTTATCTTTCTCTCTTTTGTATCTATTATTCAATCTGTCTATATATAACCATATATATGTATATATCCATCACTCTTGCTGTCTATCTAAACTCGATTCACTGGCAATCTAAATGAAAAAAAAGTATTTCACAATTTGTCCTATGTTCCGTAAAAAATTATTTCATAATGGTAAAGATAAGTGTATTAAAAATGTTCAGCTAACCTCAAGAAATGGTGTGTACCGGGAAGGGGGCGGGGTCGAGTCCATATCTGATGAAAAGATTAATTGTCATCGCGTTTTCTCATTTGAATAGCTCAACTTCTTGTATGGCTAGGGGAGCCTACCGTGATAACTAGATGAGACTTTAGATTGTCAAATGTGTCTTTTTTTCTTTGAAACTTTGACTTCTACCTTTGGTTCGCTTCGACATAGGCTAATTTGGATAGGTAAAATGAATATTGACATATGTATTTCATTATATGTCTGTATGTGTATATGTGTACGTATGAACTATATAGTGCATGAGCTTATTTTATTCTCTTTGTTTTCAACATTTATTCTAACTTATCACGTGGACGAATGAAAACATCTCATTGGTAATATAATAACATAATCTACACTACGCTTCAGAACAATCTAATGCATTCTCTTATTGTAGGTTATAGTGTAACTCGACGTTTCCAGAGGAAACAATGTAGGTTATATACATTTTTTTATGTAATCATTTTTATATAATAACCTGCCCAGTGCTAAGCCAAATATTCAGGGCTCACATAGGTCTCACCAGTCACATGAGGAGACACAAATCCTAAGTGCAAAGCCCTCAGCCCCTGGATGACAAAACTGGTCATCATCGAACTACGATGGACGAACTATTTATGTAATCATTAGTTTTAAGAGATGATTTTTGCACATCCATTATTTTGCATCAATAGCTTCACTTTAATAGGTACAAACAAGCTTTTTGGAAACTCCCTTTATATATCACATTTACGCATGAAGTGCTCAACTTCGGTATTAGCATTGAAACTACGATCATTTCATTAAGTCTAGCAGACGTTCAAGATCAAGGTCAAGGACGTTCAATGGAACTTTAATGTTGCCAACGAAAAGCTACAAACGGAAGTGCTTTGAAAATTTGATTTTGCAGTGCTACAAAGTGCCAACCAATGATCATATGACGTTTTAAAAAACACATAGCTTATCAACACTTCCAATTTGTTGTATACCGGAAACACCAACAATTTATGGATTTGGAGCCATTTCCAATAAACAGACAAAGAACAAATAGAATTAACAAATGTAATAGAGCAATAAGTCACTAATTTCAATGAAACCAAAGAAAAAATAGTTTAAACATTTCGTTCACTATGTGATCTTCTCTCTTCCTCATTAGACTTTGACATTTTTAGATTTCCGAGGCTTAGAAGAATGACTCGAGTCTGCCTCCAGCCAGTGACTCGCAAGCTCCGATTTTAAAGGGAAACAATTAATCGTCTGCTGAACTAAGCCCAAATTGTTATTTTTAGAAACTTTTCTTTGAACGTGTCCCACAGTGAGGGATTGTCTGGAAGGCAACTAGGAACAAAGTCTGACATTATGACGTATAGCGCTCAGTGTAAACATTTTGGGTTTTTAGCGAGATAGAATTTAAATTAACTTTTTATTTTATTTTTACTTTGCATTTTGTGAAGATATTGGGCTACAGTATGTATGGTAGACTTAGATCGGGGCTAGACTTTGTTATTTTAGACACTATTGACTTGTGTTTAAGTTTCGTTTAGTGATGACAGAAGTCGATCGTCTTAATAAGAAAAATCATAGTTTCCTACCAATACATAACTAACAGTTGTACTGATGCTTTAAAGCGTTTGTAAATTTCAATGTTGTCTGTGGCATTTTAGGTCTCGAGAGACGATCTTTTCCATTTGCAACTTCTTTTGCGACGAAAGACGCCAATCCTTGATACACAGCTGCAGTCACAGGTTGGGCAATCATTAAGTGCGTTGCATTTTCATCCTTTTTTCTGCTTCTGTTGAGTATGGCATTTGCAATCTGAGACCACTCCATTATACTCGCTCTTCATGTGGATCTATCCAGTGCCACTTTTTTTCCAGCTGCTAGTGTCGATTTTGAAGAGCTTCTTGTCGCGTTAGCATACATCCGTATACCGTAAAGGTGAGCGTCCAGCGGCTCTCCTGCCTTCTGTTAGATCTCCTTATAGAATATCTTGTGGTAGTCTACCTATTGTCATTCTACGAACGTGGGCAAGCCAATCATGGCGTCTGCTGCCGAAAACACAGCAGATGTCCTGGCACTTTGCTTTTCGTAGCACTTCCTCATTGGTTATCTTATCTTGCCACCTTATTTTAAAGATCCGCCTTAGGCATCGGAGGTGGAAGACATTCAACTTTTTTTCCTGCCATGAGTAGGTTGAACATGTTTCACTTCCGTAAAGCAAAGTGCTCATCACACAGGTCCGGTAGACTAAGGCTTTAGGGTTGGTAGTCAGCAATATGTTGTCCCAGACTCGGATACGGTCAGTGTGTTGTAGGTGACAGCCAGGTGAATTCAACTCATGTGTAGAAAGCATGTTTCTTTTAGTACGAGGAGTATTGGGAAAATATATTGACGGTTTAGTCGGTCTTTGTAGAATGGCTTTTATATTCAAAATGTATACAATCTAGTAAAAATAAAATTTAATATATACATTTTATTGTACATATTTAAGAATTTATGTAAACATACTTCAAGGATTAATATTTACAAGATGCTCAACGTGCAATCAATGGCCGGATGTAAGTTATCTCAGGAAGTCTCAATTTGCATGATCCAAAAAGCCATTCGCATAAAAATTAGAAAAGGCCCTTTACCCCGATGGGCCCTTTGCCCCACGTTACCCTATACTCTATCCGTGTATTGTAGTCTAACGACACAATAATGTGGAAATACTTTTAATATTATGACAATAATCTGAGAAGAAGAGATAATTATATAAACACCACTTTCATTCACAAAATAGTGCGGATTGGGATGCATCAATTTACATTCACACCGCGTGCGTGCGCCATGGGATCTTCCCTATTTACTTGCCGCTGGCATGTTGTGTGTTTGAACTTTTGTGTGTTTGACCTCTTACTTAGAGGATTATATATATTATTTATTATTCATTAAAGCATAAACTATATTTGCTCACATCTCCGTGTTTTGTTTTGTTTTTGTTTATCTCTGATATGTGTGTGCGGATGTGTAAATTACAAAGTCTTGATAACTGGATTTACATTTCTTTTTTAATGTAACTCAAGTGAAACACCTAGAGTGTTAATTAGACTGCTACAGTAGCGAAACCCACTAAGATTTGAGGGTAGCGAAAGTAGAAATGGAAGAAATAATCTTCTAAGTACCCTAGGTTAGGAAAAACACAGGTACTCAAGGTAGCAAAAAGTACTAAAAGTAGCATGCTTTCTACACACAAGTTTAATTCACCTGGCTGTCACCTACTACACACTGGCTGTATCCGCCTTTCAATTATTCCCAGTTGTAAACAGTGAATCAAAATCCCATTTTCTTCGGACTAGTTCAATCATAGAATCAGTCATACTAATAAGTCACAGTCACGGCTGTCCTGCAATACCATAACAAGAACTAACCGCTCATTTTGCAAAGAATTGCTTTGGGACAAGCTTATACTAACTCTGTCTGTCTTTCTGTCTGTCCGTCTGTCGCGTCAATATTATTATTATGGCTTTTATATAGCGCTACTTTCATGATCAGAGCGCTTTTGTCCAATCTCATTTGTGGACCAGTGTGGGGAGGGAGTATCTGGGAGAAGGTTTTCCGTGCTGCCTTTGGGCGCTCAGTAAACACAACTCTGCCCGAGTCGGGTGTCGAACCTCGTGTCCTTTTCTAGGTAGCCAAGCCAAGTTCAAGCGCACTTAGCCTCTCGACCACGCTTTCCACATGTATGTATGTATGTATGTATGTATGTATGTCTGGTAAAAAGTTGTACACCTTATTTCTCCCACACCCAATCTTGGATCAAGTTGAAACGTTGCTCAATTATTCATTGGCGTAGACCAGGGATGGGCAACCTTTTTCAACCGAGGGCCGCATTAATAAAATTTGGGGACTAGGCGGGCCGCATATATATCATATGAGTGGCGAAGTGGATTTGGTAAAAATAAAATACAAAATAAAGGGAAAAAGCTAAAATTAAACAATTTATTAAAGACTAAGTGTACTTCGAACAATAACATTGAGTACAAGCTTCACTATTCCTTCTCTAAAATATCGCAGTTCCTTTTCTGTGCGAGGCCCCCAACTAACATTGACCTTGGCAGCTGCACACAATGACTATGCCTAGGGCCAGTCCTGTGAAACTTTCCAAAGTATGAATGATATGTTGCCAATAGTTAATTTGAATGTAATGTAGCTTTGTGTAAAGTATGCAGTTACTAAATTATGGTTGGGATACTTTATTTTTATTAAAAAGGTTGTGTTTCTCAGTCAAAGTTCCATCAGTTGTTACCCTTGCCATCTTATGTACAAGCCAACCCAACTCTTTCAACACAGTTCTTCATAGCATTGAAAACATACTGGGCTGGGCTTATGTGTTTTAATGAATTTATCGAAGTAATGCTATTAAATATAATCTTCGTATACTTTAAACTTTTTAGAAAGTAGTTTAGAGACAATGTTTCTATAGCCTCTACATTCTAAGTGATAAGAATCAAAAGTTTCAATAATTTCTATAGATATTTACATTTATTTAGTTTTAATATACTTACATTTTTATATGTGTAATGTGTGAGCACACTTAATTTTTTTTAGGTTTTCTCGGGCCGCATAAAACACTTCGGCGGGCCGCATGTGGCCCGCGGCCGTAATTTGCCCACCCCTGGCGTAGACAATGCATAAATCATTTCCTGTACAAAATAGCCAGTTGGTCAATTAACTACAGGTTATTAAATATTTTTTTGATACCAATCAGGGGTATTTATCCTTCAGTAATCACAATTATGTCTAAATATGTGTTAGCCTCAATTTTAAGTATGAATACCGTGTGGTGTAAAGTTCTAGTCTCTGAGAAAGCTTTGAACTTCGGAAGACTGAAGACGCTCCTGCATCAGTCTCATGTTTGCGCCTTTCTCTGAAATGCGGAATATTTAGATTTGTCTTCGATTTCCGCATGTTTTAATAAAAATGCGTTAATCATAGATTAGCACCTGTCTCAGATTTACGCATGTCTCAGATGTGCACTTCTCTTACATTTATAATATTACCATTTTAAAAACTATGAGTTCAACTTGTATTTTAAAATTATGTATCACCATTGATACAGCTCAATAGGTTAACTCCCTGCGAAATGTTTACAGTCAAAACAAACATCTCCGTAAGAAATTGTTTCGTTTAGCCATTTCTCGGCTGTTCTTTATAGAATGAACGTCTCTCGGATTGTGTCGTTACTTTACCGCGTAATTTCGTTCTTTTTAGACATCGTTTCAGCTTTTTTATCCGTAGAATGGGGCGTGTTTCCGGTTTAAAATAAAAGGAAGTGAAACGAATTAAACTGTCCAAGAATTGCCTGGAAATGGATGCTTTTCGTTTCTCTTCTTTCTGTTTTTTTTATCAACAACACACCTCGAGGGCTAAAATTATTCAAAAAACCTGAACTAGGCGAGTCTACACCGGCATTTAGAAAAAAAGAAGAGTTTTTTTTAGAGTTTTTATTTCCATTTAATATTTGTTGTTGTTCTGGTTGTTGCTAATGTTGCTTTTTAAATCGCAATTGAAATGCTTTAGGACTTTGTTTTACTTATCCAGAAACAGTTTTTTGGATAAGTAAAGCAGTCGCGAAGTTGATTAACAGAGTTACACAAAATACAATGGTTCATATATAATTCGTAGAAGCAGTAAGAAAATAAAACACAGTAAGAAAATAAAATCGAATTTTTAACTCGAAAGGGTTAAAGGTAATTATTATTCTTATATTTTCAACACAAGACTTTTTTTTCAATTTTGCTAAAATAATTATGCCATAGTTGAATCATTCTAATTTTGGGATCGTGGCGCATAAATGTACCTTATGGAGTGTTGTTTGTTTTTTAAAATCGATTCTCCAATTCAACAAAGCATTTACTTTTTAAAAAAAAGCAACGTTAAAAGTATTTAGATCTCATTGTGCAGTTAGGACAAAGTTACAAATTACATTATGTAACTTAAAAATCTTATCTTTTATAAGAAACATGCATAATTTATAAGATAAGTTATAAGAGATAACTTACATCAAATCATGTCGGGAGATTATGCATTGAGTATAGTTGTTTAGTTGACTATATGTACAAATCAAACGTGATCTAGTGCATTAAGATATCAATAATATATTTCATTACCTTTTTGTAAGTGCATCCATTTAGTCTATCAAAGGTGTACTTAGCATTAGTCTATTACCAACTTTACATCAGGTCCTGGTGACCTTACAGTAATTGTCAGGGTGATAGCCCCTCCCCCCCCTCCCCCCGCAAACTACGACCGTGTCCCACAAGAATCCAGACGAATGCTAATGGCATCTTTAAAGTCCTCTTTACTTTGTATAACAAAACCGACTCATTAAACTGTCTAGAGAGATCGTGGCATTGGGACCCATGCTAGGCTCAATTATAGAGGCGGCCAGTCCGGTAGGAATCATGGCCTATATATCAGAACTTCA
>JADKLZ010027143.1:0-13539 GCA_021533235.1 Biomphalaria straminea | reverse complement strand
TGTCTGGTCAGCGAAGAAATTATAGCGGCCTATTTGGTTCTTTTGTTTCAAACTAGAGTAGACAGAATGGAACCTATGCAACACCAACGACTGAATAATTTTTTTCTAGGCTCCCCCCCCCCCCTGTAATTTGTTATTTTTTTTATCTTTGTGAAGACGTTGGGCATTAAATTTTCGCTTTTCGTTGTGTGAACACGTGTGCAACAAGTTTCATCATTCTGGAAAACATTAAAATGTTAGCATTATTTTCCCCTTTTCTAGCGCCCCACGTGACTGGAAGTCGTTAGAAGCTATGGAGAAGGACGGTGTCCTAGTCCTTTATTATGGATTGTGGTCTCGCTCTGCCTGGGTATTAAACCTGATACAGAATTAAATTAAGATACACACACATACTCGCGCTTTCGTTACTCTATGTGTGTGTGGTTGTTTGTGTTGGAGGGTGTTTCGGTGTAGGCGTGCTCCCGCTCGTGTGTGAGTGGCTGTATGGTTCTAGCCAGGAAGTGAAGGCAAGAGTGTCCCAGGCTTATCGGTATTGATTAGTGCTGCCTGAGAGAATGGCGTGCTGGCTGTGGCTTGATACACCCAGGTCGATAGCGCAAAGACGTTATCAAACCGTGGGTTCTGAGGTCTTGATGCTCTGAAGCCTTCGTGCCTTTTCATAGACATGGGTGACATGTAGGCGGTGCATGGGGGGGATAGTGGGGGAACAAATGCTGATAATGGTCGAAGATATCGATTAGCGTTGTTTGATGCGTTTATATTAAGCTGGGTACTCTTCGGTCGAATTTAAGTGATTTGAGACTCACTTCCTTCCCAGACTTAGATGTACAGTTGAATAAAGGCATGCATTTTTAATAGCATCAATATTCCAATGATACTATTTCATATTAGAAAAAAAAACACACACACAAAATAACAACTAATGACCATGTCTCAGTTATCTTCAGCTACACCTATCCCTAAGTCTCTTGGGCCGTTGTACTAGATTTATCAACCGTCTTTCTCCATTCCACTCTGTCTTTTGCTTCTTTCATTGGCAGGGCCGTCCATTCTTTTATGTTGTCTTCCCATGACTTTCTCTGCCTTTTCTTTTTTCTGGTACTGTTCCATGAAGGAAAGTCTTTGCAAGCCCCGTAGAACTTATAATATGGCCTTAGAGTTTTGATTTTCGATTTACATGTATTTATTTTTTTTTTTACAATAGTTATCAGGTCACCGTGGGTTCCAATAGCCCAAAGTTATCTGTCGTATCTTATTCTGTTTGTAAACATTTTCTGTCTGTTAGTCCGTTCTTCTGTTCTTTTTAATTATATATATAAAACCAGTAAGAAAAAAGGATGGGAGATAATAGTTTAGGCTACTACTGTTAAGTACATGTAAAATCATTTTTGTTTCTTTTTTTTTTCCTAATACTCTTTTGTCACTGAAAGTTTGTGATAATAATAAGATGTTGCATCAGTGAAGAAACTAAGAAATTATCATTGTTTGTGGACAGATACTTTGAAACAAAAATCCTAACATGTCATTAGACTGTTTCGTTGTGTTATAAACTTCGATATTTGTTTCCAGATAAAAAACAACAACATACACACGTAAGCATAAACACAAGTTCATCAGATAGAATTTAAAACACAAATATATTGAACATCAGTGATGTCCAGTCTTTTTTAGACTGTGGGCCATGTCAGTTTCCAAAACTCGTGTTGAAGGCCACACTAACAATAATGATGCGAAAAGGGCATAAATTAAACATACCCGCTATCCTATTGTTTACTTTCAATATAAAAAAAAAAAAGCACGTGTACCTATATTTTGTAGGCTACTTATATCTTAATGGGTTGTTTAAATTTGAATAGAAACTAAATTCTCAATATTCAGCTGCATAGATGGGGTATAGTCCGTGAGGCGATAAACGTGACATGGGTTACGCTCGTTTCATCACTAAAATAAAAGTTTCTGCAGGCAACATGGCGATTAAATTATACGTCTGCATTGCTCCAAATTAGTCAAACAGAGATGATTGACTTCGCAGGTCTACGAGTTCCAGTTTCAGAACTGTAGGTGTCACATGGGCCGAATTGGATTTTGAAAATATTTTTTGATTCAAAACATAAAGTCCTCAAGTGTTTTAATGAAATGAGCTATTAAGAGAGCCATATGTAGCTGCTGATCTTGTTGTCCCGTGGAACAGGTTGGGAGGTGGACATTGGCCACCATATTCACCTGCTGAAAGAAGATTATGTCAGCATGTGACATCAGCTTGTCTTTACTTTGCAGCTCGGAGTTTATTTTATTTAGTTATGCATAAAATCGCCAAATCCCATTACCTGAAAGTGCTCCAGGTACTTACTTGCATGTCTTCGACATGAAATGTCGATTATAGTCTCTAATTAAAAAAACAAAACTTTCTTCAGCTCATCACGCGAGAAAGGCTCATCGCTTTGACTGCATTCTTATTTTCAGGAGACACTTCCCCACTTTCTGCGAGCATTTACGCATTCGCCGTGGAACTATGGTTTTATTTCTTTGCTTTAAATGTGATCAAACCTGTTAGCTGGTTATCGTGTTCCAGAATCTGTCCATTTTTGTTTTTGGAAGTTTCTACATTTCGAGCTAGCTTTTCCTTTCTTCATCTCTCCTGCTTGATAAAGACACAAAGGTTGAATGGCACGTTATCACCACTCATGTAGTTGCCAGACGACCACGACCCTAAATGATGTCACGTGAATGTGTCACATGCATAGGATGTCAAGGACACCGCCAGCTCAAGACAGCAGCGGAAATTTCCAATAACTAAAAATAATCAACTCATGTCGCTGAATAACATAATAAGACAAAAAAAATAAAATGAATATTAGAACATCATAGAAAATAATCTACTGAAGAAAAGAAGAGTGAAAGCCCTAAAGTAGGAGTAATACATTGAAACTTTTTAATAGTGCCGATGTTTCGGCGGGCCAGATATCATCGAACGCGGATCTAGCAAACAGGCCTTATTTTGAGCATCCCTGATGTAGAGGCTCGGCCCTAAAGCAGTGCCTCTCCTGCCTAGTTTGAAGCATTGCATAGAATATGATTGAAGGGGTCTGATCTAACGCTTCAAGAGGTGCTAACTGTTGCGTTCTAATCTGCCGTCTTTAAACTCGACTGACCAGTCTCTTTGACCGTTATGACCATGTTATTAATATCAAATTATAGATGGACATAGATATTTATGCTGACCAGGTCCTGCCGTATCGATTTGTTAAAAGCCACCTTCCTATCTTCTGAAGCCCCTCCCCCTCCCATAATTTAATGGAAACGAATAACGTCACATTATTAAAGTCTTACAAAGCGAACAGCTTTTCTTAAGAGAAGTTGAATATCTAGTATCATCGTTGAATAATAACTAAATTGTCAGCGAGTAACTTCGTATATTTTTATATCAAAACCGTATCATTCAAATTTATTTGTTGTTTTTCAAATATGTAAATGTCCCAATTTCCAGTCACGTTCCTTTCTTCTAAGGTTTCGCCACTTCCGTTCTAAATACGTCAGTAGGATTACAAAACCACTTTCATTGTGCTCTTCTCCCATTTAATTATTGTGAAACTTTTAATTTCTTTTAGGCTAGAAATTCTAATAAAAAAAGAACATTTAAAAATACTTAAAAAAACAAACAAACAAATAAACAAATATTATATTTAGCGTACTTGTATCAATTAATTTAAGATCCGTCATGTGATTAAATTTGTAATAGATCTAGACTTACAGTGAAAAAGCATTTATAAGAAAAAGGTAAAAGACCCGAAAGCGAATGGTTCAAGCCTTCCCATGCCAACACGGTAACCACTCTGCTAGTGGAAAGTTATAAATATGGAACATTAAATATGTATCTATTGTTTCTATAGTCTCGTCCTGTTTTTCAGGTTTTTGTTCATTAAGACTCTGTCCACGACCTATAAAGGGGACTGATTCAGCTGTACCACCACTTCAGCGGCCGACATTAGCGTTTGGGATGTCCTTCCTTTATTTACGTCGCATCCCTAAATCACTATGTGGTATCGCTGTACACCACGTGACATGCAGGACAGTTCTATACAAGGGCAATGTCATTCAAAAACGAATGATTTAACATCATCAGCTAATTTAGACCAAATCCAGACTAAATCAAGACCAAATAAGGTTGAAATCAAGATTAAATGAAGACCAAATCGCATTTACTTTCCTTTCTGTCCACAAGTAACCAGTTCATGTGATCAGTCTATCCTCAAATATTAGATTGAATTGATTCTAGCTCCTTCTTTTCAAATCAATTTATTTTCGCAGAAAACTGTCTTGAAAATGCAGTAAGTATCAAAAAACAAATTAATAGATTTGAGGAGAAAAAAATAACAACGATATAATGACCTTCATAAATGTTGTATGATCTAATTTCAACTCTATTTTTTATAGATAGTTGTGTTTTACTGGACTTCTACAAAAGTAATTATAAGAGCATAGCATTGCTATTGATTCTACATACAACAACTTCCAACGTATCTTTTAACGTCTGTTCGCCCCGAGCAGTTTGTACAGCTCTATTATCTCTGGTGTGTCGCCCACATGAATCTCAAGTCTGATTCATAATGGCTAATGGGCGTTTGATAATATATCTTTTGTAACATCAAATGCAACGAGTAACGGGGGGGGGGACATAGTAATTTTAACCTTTCTGCCGAGTTACCTTACGTACCTGTACGAAGGAAACAAACTGCCTATTGTTCAGGATAGTTAACATCCCAAATTATGGGACAAAGTTCTACACTAGACTCTTTTATTTTATTATTTGTAGCAGAGCTCTCAAGATATCAAGCTTTTAAGCAACAACATATACTTATTAGAAACTAGAAGTACTTGAACCTGATCAACTTGTTGGGAGTTGAATTAGACTAGTCAGATATCTTACTTGTTATGATGATGAGAACAAAGGAGGAGGGGAATGGCAAGTTGAATGTAAAAAAAAAAAAATTCCAAGCGATCATTGGCAGTCTTACTTCACTCTTGCACCTTTCAACACATCTAATACACACGTGTTAGTTTTACACAGTGTGTATGTGTGAACAGTTTAGAATCCACAACACACTACGTGCCCAGTGCAATTCATCTGTAAGACTCTTTCAGACTGAACCTGGAAGTTTTGTTTTTTTTTCACGTTGTCCATCTTTTTTTAAAGATCGATCTAACCTTTAATATTCATGCCTAGATTGACCGGAGGTCACGGGTGCGAATCCTTATCAAGACTTGGATATTTAATTTTGGGCTCTTTGCGCGGCTCTTTTGAGTCCAACCCATTAGTTGGGGAAAAGTAAGTTGGGGAAAAGTAAAGGCGGTTGGTCGTTGAGCTGACCACATGACACCTTCGTTGACCGCGGGCCACAGATACAGATGATCTTTACGTCATCTGAACGATTGATTTAGGGACACGCGTAGGACGTAATCATCTTTTTTCGAAGTAACGTCTGTATTTTATAAGACAACATAAGATCTAGACCTTCAAGCCACTTTACCTTTTGCCCTGGTCAGAACTGGCGCCAGTTTGGTAGCTCTAGGATTGAACAGTTAATTAAAAGCCTGACTGTATGTATGTATGTCTGTCTGGCTAAAATCATCTTTTTTTTTTATTTTGTAACGTCTAATTCAGTAATTGTATTTTATAAGACAAGATAAGATTGAAACCACATTACCTTTCGTCCTGGTCAGAACTGGCGCCAATGTGGCAGCTGAACAGTTAATTAAAAGCCTGGCATGAATTAATGCCTGGTACTTTTTTTCTTTCTAGTCTGCCACGTACAGGTTATGGACCCATGCTTTTTATTAGGCCCTCGGTTTTTATGATGCTTTTTCTGTGTCTTTTTACTAAGCTTATTTCAACTCACTCTGTTTGTCTGAATGTATGTATGTCTATGTGTCTGTCAGGCCCAAAGGTTGTTATTTCTCCTACACCCAATCTCGCATCAAGCTGCAATTTTACACAATTATTTATTTTACCTGACAACACAAGAATCACAACAATCAATTTAAAAAAAATTACCAATCGGTTAATTAACTCTTCTGAAACTTATTGAACACAAACATAAAATAGAATAAAAACATAAAATAGAAACAATAGATAACTATGCAATCGCCCATGCTCATAGACTCTACGCTAGCAGAGTGGTTACCGTGTTTACGCTAGCAGAGTGGCTACCGTGTTGGCTTGAAAAGCTTGAAAATGCTTTATCCCACAAGTTCGAATCCAGGTCGTTCCCCATTTTTTAAAAATATACATTTAAAAAGCGATCACCAAAATACCCTGCTCTTTATCCCCCTACTCCTTTCCAACTGGTCCAGACAAATGATAGGATCATAGCAAATTGAGAAAGCTAAAAGCACGAATTGCACTAATTGTTTTTTTTTTTTTAAAGGATTTTTTTACATTTTTTTGTTCAAATTTTTTTTAAATGCTTTTTTTTTTCTTGAGAGTATATCACATATTTGTTGTATTAGTGGAATAAAGTGGTTAATATGTCTATATATTCACATAGATTTGATCTGGAGTTCCAATAGTAGCCGTAGATATTGATTTAGATAAAGAGATAAATTATTCCTCTTTTGAATTGAAATGCATTTCTCCATGAGAAATTATGTGAAGATTGAACACATACTATATAGCATGCATCCATACACATTATATTCCGAATTCTATAAAACAGTCAGAAAAGAAGGTCCGGATGAAGCGACTAATTTGTGGAGCCCGATATCAGTCCCTCTCCCCTACTTAGCCTATAAGTTTTCAAACAGAATGCTCTCGATGCGGTAACTTATTTCTAAGTTACTTGCTTTTAATGTCTGTTTATGATCTTGAATCTTCTAGAAGTCAATGTGTAAGTAAACTTCCTAATAGCACTTCCCTTGAGACCCTTGACGCGTACATCCAGCACGTCTGCGCCATTCATTGTGTATGTTTTAACAAATGTATTAGACCTTTGTCTTTCTGTGGCATTTTACGTCTCGAGAGACGATCTTTTCCCCTTGCAACTTCTTGTGTGGGTAAAGAGGCCAATCCTTGATACACAGCTGCGGTTGCAGGTCACCAGGCGCAGCTGCATTTTCAGCCTTCAGAGATGGAGTGACCTCTCCATTGCTGGGGGAAAGCCTGGGCGGAGAATTTGCGGGTGCTGGGCTGCCCATACGTCACCACACGCCTCTCTTCCATACTGACCGGGTCCAAAGGAATGGCAAGCCAACACAATTTGGGGTTAGGTGGATGCAGGAGTTTGCCAGAGAGGGTCTCGGAGGAGGTTTGGCCCCGAGATGTGGAGCAGGCATGGCCCGTCGGTGTACGGACCAGCCCTGCTGCCCACAAACCAAACCCCTAGCTATAAGTTAATAGCCGCACAGCCTTGTGTGTGTCCTTGTAAGGACCAAGGCTAAGGGAGTAAACCCTACATAAAATCCGGTCTTGGAGCACCGTAGGCGGGGGGACAGTTGTACGACTACTGCTCTCTGGCAAACCTTTGTCTTTACTTTATACTAAACATCTAGTTTGACTTGGTTATCATTTCTTTTTAGAAGTTTCGATAGCTACTGTCTTAAAAAAAAAGTTTTTTTTTTTCTTGTTTAAGTTCCCTTTGTGCACTTTGTCACTTAGATTAATTAAAGATAAAATATCATCAGAACAAGTCCAGTCTATAACCGGTTCACTTTTCTAATCACACACCCCTCGTGCTATTTTCGAAACTTCCGATTTCTAACGTTCATCGATTTTCTTTTTTTTTTTTTTATTCTCTATGAGAAAGCCAGGCGCGCAATTTTTTCCGAGATTCGGGCCATAATCGCATTTGTTTCCGTCAGTTCAACATGTTTACGACTTTAAAAGGATCTCGAGCTGCGGAGAATGGCCGCATAATGTCGTTTCGTGAATGCTAGTAATGTGTAAACTAATGATAATAACCATTCGATTTGCGGCATTAAGGTCCTCACTAAAATGAGTCAGACTTGAGCTTCAGGGAAGGTTCTTCATCCTTCCATGTTAATCAAATCGTGTTGGACCGAGTCAATCCTGTAAAGGAAAGATCGTTAGGACGACTCTAGCTCAGTGGCGTAGCTCGGGATATTGGGTTCCAGGGGGGCTTGACCTCTTCAAAGGCCCCTGCATTTTGACATTTGACATCATGGCATGAAATAATGACGTAATATTTAATGCAATAACAAATTTCGGACACTAATTTGGGGAACCCTAAAGTAGGGGGGGGGGTCAAATTCGGACTTCCATCCCCAACTACGCCACTGGGCACTTTATCATTTGATTCGTAGTTCTCTTATTAAAAATGATACACACTTGATGTAGAAATATTCATCCATAGGTGTAGTTGTATAGCATTGCTATTTTTTTTAAACCTTTAATTTGTTTACTTGTGGGTGCTCTGGTGATATGCTTAACTAAAGATATCGACTCCTTTTTTATAAGGAGCCTTTGTATATTAACATACATATTAGTATATTGTATTTTTTTTCATAGGACTTTTTTTTTGGCGTATTCTTTCTACTTTACTTTAAACGTTTTAAGGGTAAAAGTGGCCTGGAAATAATCTCTAAAATTGTGTCCGAATCACCGAATCTGCCGAATCGTCGTCACTTCTTATTCTGTTTTTTTTTTACTGATATTTCGGACTCTAGTGTTTTCATATTTTGATGTTTCAAGCATTTCTACAAATTCTGCATTCAGTATTGCAAGATTATGATTAAAGGGTGTACTGTTTAACGCTGAACTATTTAAGGGCTAGATCTAAGATTAATTTAAGAAACTTAGCGACGTAAAAACTATTTGAATGAAACCTTTAGGCGCTCAGTAAACACAACGCTGCCAGAGTCGGGTGTCGAACCTCGAGCCCCCTTCAAAGGTAGCCGAGCCAAGTCAAGTTCAAGCGTACTAAGCCTCTGGACCACGCTTCCCACAAGCTTGTATAACATAAAATTGATAGGGCAGACTCTCATGGGACACATAGTTGAGGCACAAAGAAAATACCTCGTAGAAGAGAGCCGCAAAAGACGTAAGGAAAACTTATATAGACTCCCGCCACACAACAGCTTTGTCTGCGTCGTTAGTTGAAAAATATGCAGGTCGCGACTGGGATTGCGTAACCTTGTTCAACACTGCACTCATTCTTTATCTTTGAAATTGATCACATTGCCATTCATTCATTCAAAGTAACGCTGGAAAGAATTTTAGTCTGAAGATCTATAGCTTCATGCACAACAACATCTACACCTTTTTTTTTTAAAAGGAAGGGGGGGAAGAGGGGAGCAATTCTTCTCAATTATCTTTTCTAACAATATTGTCAAATGCCAAATAGGCAAGCATTAGTATGGCGTCATTTCACTATTTTTTTTTTAAATTAGAAAACTAAAAAGCTCAAAGATTTTTGTTTGAAGTTGAACTAAACTGCAGTTTCTAGATGGTTCGTACATCCTCTGGAGATAGACAGGTGGAAAATAATAGAAAGTAGATAGACTAAAATGGAAAATAATTTTTAAAAATAAATGGCCAACGGAAAGGTTGGGATAGACAGCCAATCACACATAGACCAATCGTTATAGAGGGCCTTGGCACTGGCCTACGACGTCGCAACCCGTGGGCAGTTTAGCAATAGCTCATTGCCACGTCACGGGTCTGACGTCAGGATCTATGACGTGGCTAAGGGCTTTTCTTCAGGCTGCGACGTCGCAGGTCAGTGTTAAGGTCTTCAATAAGAAAGGGTTGCGGCTAAACATTCACGTAGTGCTTTATCTCAATAATTTCAAATGTGAAATAAGTATTTATACTATAGCATATCATCTGATTTATATTCATGTTCGTTCTATCCAATAAAAATTGAAGATTTAAAATAGGTTATGTACTCTGTGAATTCAGTTCAACAGATCCCTGGCATATCGCTAGAGTGTTTGTGTCACTAGATATAACTCTAGTCTAGAGCTACAATTTCATAGCCACACATGGCCAGCTTGACAAGTGAAAACACATTTCCTCTGGCATTTCTAGACAATGCATTGTTTGAATTATTTTGTAGAATGGCTGCCTGGTCTTGTGGTACGCATGTGTATGTTGTCATGTTGATGGTTCCTGCCCGTCACCTTTCTACCGCTCTTCTGCCGGAGTTTTGGGCTAGGATGTAAGAATTAACAAAAAGCTCATCTTTTTTTTTTCCAAAGCTAATATCAACTCACTCTGGTAAAAATGTGTACACGTTTTTTTTCCCACACCAAATCTCGGATTAAGCTGAAAGTTACACAAGTATTTCTTTTACCTGACAAAACAAGAATTAATTAATAAATAAAGTGGTTAGCTAATTAACTATTAGTTATAAATTGTTTGTTTTTTTTTGTTTGGTATCTTGAGCAATGGGAAGAAATTGTACTCTAGATGTGGTGGTATTAGTTGAATTAGACACGCTTGAGAAATCTTGAGCCCTGAGTGAGCATATAATATAGCGATCGTATAACAATGAACCATTTGCCAGTGAAGTAACTGTACATTGTCTAATTTGATAACAGATTTGTTATGTTGGTTTGTTCCTTTTTAACGATTTGGTTTTGTCTGGCAGCAGCTTCACTTACCATTGGCCCTCCTAAAATGTAAAACTTCTCGTTGTTCGATTGGCTAAGTATTGATTTCAGTTCTTAGTCATTAGACCGTAGAGCACAATCTGTCGCTGTGAAAGCCTCTTAATGTTTGGTGTAAACTTACACACCGTGACAATGTGTTTTTTGTTTGTTGTTCTCATAAGTCAATAAGTGCTGAGGAAATGATGACCGTCCCTCACACCCCTGATGGGGAACTAGATTTCTGCTTCAACTTAGATCTCCAACCCGGCCCTGTTGTGAAGGACTCAATAAAAACATTTGAGACCCCCAACACGAGACGTTTAATTGGAGTGTTCACAATAAGACAATCAAAGAAATAAATGAAACCGTGACAGCTGTTCACATTTGTTCCAAGCCAAGACACAAGCTAATGGTAGTAGTACAAGCTAATGCTACACCTAAGCTATCCATCACTGACCTATACCTCAATGGGAATGAAATACTTGTTTTCCTTTCTTTACGACGGAAGCCAGTTTGGCTATTTTAGTTTAAAAAGAAAGTTCTACTGACTAAAACATTTTTTTAATGTATATAACTCTAACAATAAAAACGTGTGAAGTTATAACTTGGTAAACCTGGAAACTAGACGGGTATTTCGAAAACGGCTGTAACAATTTTCCTATAAATTTGTCAGTTTATGTATATCTTAACGAAGAAAAAATTAACGACACGGTGAAAACTCTGGTTTGACCGTTATATTTAAAATATTAAAATTAAATTTAGCCATTTGAACAAGCTTTCAGCGGGTATTGCACACTCGACTCAACTGTGTCTTTGTACTTCATAAATCAATATGCATTTTTTTGCGCACCTTCTAATGTAGTAATAAGCTAGAAAAACTTGATTTCGCAAGCTCTTCGGTAGAAAACTAGCAATAATGAATCATTATAAGAAATATATAGAAGGAGCAATAGACCACCATCAGCTTTACAAAAGAGGAATTAAATTTTTATAATTTTATATTACTTGTTTGAATTTAAAGAAATCATTGAGCGTATTAAAATGATATATATAAAAAAAATTGTTTTTCATATACATATATATATATATATTTAAAAGTTAATCGATTGTTAAAATTTTTTGAAAAACAATTTTTTTTAGTTATTTCAAAGGTTTTGAACGTGGCCGCTTACATCTCCCTTAAAAAAACAACAACATGATCTATTTCCTTCTATTGCTGACACATATTCTGTTTAGCTGCAATCCAAAGAAAGTTGTATGTTATGCTGATTGACGACTTGGATTAGGCTCACACTGTGTTAGAATATAAACCAGGTCACCTTCTGCTGATGGAGGGCAGTGGAGTGTGACGATTTCTTTCTGTCGCACGTGAGAAGAAAAGGAGGGGAAGGGGAGGAGCACGTGCGTGAGTCACAGTGAACATTGACTATTTCTATTATTAGACCTCAGAAAAAAAGGGGGGGAGGGGGCTTGGACCGTGGCGTGTCTGATCAATGTCGTCTGTTACTTCTCTGTTGTTCTTGGTGTCCTTGGAGTTGTTGAATCCTTTTTTTTTTAACTGCAAGTTTCACGTAAGTAGTATATTGTTCAGAATGTAGAAATGCTGTAAATAATAAGACATTGATAAAATAATTTCAAGCGTTAGGTTCAAATCGAGTGAATAGCACTTAGAATGTTCATATGTTTTCGTTGATTTAACTTAATCTATTTGGTTCAGTTCCACAATATTTATCGTATCAAAGAAAAAATGAACCTAATTTTTTTCTCCATTTTCAACAAGGCTAGATTTACCTTTATATTTTATAAAAGCTCTATTACTACTCTTTCTTTTACTCATTCTGGAAATGTTAATAATGGCCTCAAGTTAGTTGTAGTTTGAGGACGATGATGTAGAATGATTTACATGAGTGTGTAAGTAACATAGGCTAAGATGTGTGTGCGACTTATATAACATTAACTCCATTTCTTAGCTTGTTTTATCTATGCGCATTTAACACAATTAAAAAAAAAACATTTTGGATTTCATCAAATCTTTTTTCTTTTCAATTTCTTCAACTCTCTTCACACTCAAACCTCGGTGGATGTAAGCTGTTCAAAACATGGAAGTCGTAAACTGGATTTATGTATTGAATCATTCATTTCAAGCAAAAAGTTCGCTAAGAAGTATGGCTAACCTCTGCTGGTAGAGCATCGTGCTAATAACGATATAGTCGCGACTAGATCTATATTGTGGTCTTCTTTTCTCATTCTATCCATTTTTAACTCTTTTCAATGGCAAATAATAGAGGAGTGTTAAGTTGACTGTACTATTTGAACATTATCTAGGAATTGATTTTTTTTTTAAATATTTAAAACTTAACTAGGCCTTCGTACAAAAACTGTAGTGAAATAAAGTCCTAAAAAGCGAGCTTAACTTTGATTGAATGTACTCTAAACCTTTTCTTTAAACCAACAGGGACGACCCCAAACTGGCACATAATATTTATATAGGAATCGTGAAGGGCGTGAGTATGGCTAAACAAACCCTTATGTTTGGATGCTGATTATTTTTTTTTATCAGTTCTTTTAGTGATTTAAAATAATTCCGTTGATTGTACATCACCTATTTCTTCAGAGGGCACTAATACCTCATATGAGAATAAACAAAATAACCTTTGAAATTGTATAACTGTTGGTCTGTATTTCAATATTTAAAATGTCTTATACATTAAGAACTCAAGCAGTTTAAAAAATTACGTATACCACTGAAGATATAATTTGGTACTCTGGTAGTCTATGTATGGAAGCGAAGAATAGGTAATAGTCTATGCATAGAGATTTGGTAGTGGTGCATGCATCAAATGTTTGGGATTTGTCTGTGGATCGAAGTTATAGTGATTGTTAATGCATCAAAGGTTTGGTAGTTGTTCTATGTATCAAAGGTTTGGTAGTTGT
>JADKLZ010026987.1:0-29977 GCA_021533235.1 Biomphalaria straminea | reverse complement strand
GCTGTTAAACATAGACTAGATTATATTTCTGAGAAAGGGGAACAACTCAGTCCACGTTAAGTAGAAACAGAGGATTGATTGTGTTAAACATGGGAACGAAAAAAACTTTTAAATTCCTAGACTGGAACTAGAAGTAATAGGCTGCCTTGTTTGGACTTTCAAAGTGCTCAATATTAGAAATTGTACATTTGGCTTTAACGTAATACTGGGTTTGGAAGTGGAGTGGTTAAAATGGTTCCAGCCAATTGTATAGTTTAATATAGGTTATAGTTGATTAACATAATACATTTACATTTTAAATTTATAATGTCACATAACATTAAGATTTCTCTAAAAGTTTGTTAAAATTAAGCATACAATACAGCAATGCACTTTATTGAGTATATAAAATGTGATAAATTTTTTTTATTTATCGTTTGACCTACCTGTTTGCCCTTGTCAGTGTCATTTTCGCGTGTGTTCTCTCCCTTTGTTTTTTTGGATTAATCGCCTCATCCACTGTGGATTATTACTTTATTTCTACTGACTTCCTGGATTACCTAATACCAGAAAAAGATTGGCAGCCTTTATGAGAAATATTTCACTAGGATCTGATGTGTTGTTTTTTTCTGTGTGAGTGTTTATTTTTCTTGCATCTTGAAAACTTTTACCGGAAGTGACGACAAAGTTTCGGTAATGGGCTGTTTTTTCCTATATTTTTTTTTAAAAGATGTATTTTATTACTATTATAAAGATTTTATAATATTTATACACATGAAAATATTTTTTCTTTAAAAGTGTTTGGTAAAAAGTTTGAAAAATAAAAATATATATTTTTTTAAATTATTGGATTATTCACGGATATCAGAAATACCGGGTCGTGAAAGGAAATTAAAAATTCGGATTCTTATGGAGGAGCTTACGAAAGAATTTCTTGTTTTTTCGAAAACATCCTAATGAATGTAATTAGTAAAACGAATTATTATTGACACACAACACACCTGTGTGTATAAGTGTGTGTGAGGGTGCCAAACCTGCAACCTCCCCTCCTCGAAAACACGATGGTATTTTTTTTTTTTACTTTTATCTCGCCCTCGGCGTGTATTTCGTGTGTGTGTGTGTGTTATCTACCTGCATGCCCGAGCACCGTGTGCCAAATATGGGTAGCCGGTGAGGTCATGCGCATGCGCAGGCGGGGATGCACGTGCGGGGGTTGGTGTGCTCGTCAGTAACGTGAGCTCAAGCACCTCCCTCCCCCTTTCACCTTATGCTCCACCCCCCCCCATCTTGGCTAGGGTGTCCCTACCTATTTGATAGCGTGATAAGAGAAAATGTGCTTACCTATTTTTAGGCCACGAGCCAAATAGTTCTCTCCCTTCTGAACATTTCGGAGGCGCCACTTGTGTTGTTTTTCTTTTATTCCATCTTCACTTCTGCTCGTTGCTGGATTACATGCCTCGCTGCTGGTGCGTACTTATAATAGGAGTGTTGTCTTTTTTCTTTTGGGGGGACTACTTTAATTGGGACTACTTTAATTGGGACTACTTTATATATACACTCAGTGAAATTAAAGATATTATCTGGTCCGATGCAACATCGAAACCCAATAACATAGTTCGTTGTCATATACTGTTTCTTAAATTGTAACTGTCACACAGCCTTAGGCATCTTTAATATTTTAAATTTTGATCAGATTCCATTAAATTATAAAACCGATTTTAAAAATTAACGTCTATTTGAAGTTTTGCCATTCCGAATGTTGTTTCGAACGGTACACTTGATCGAAGGGTATTGAGATTAATTGTTTCGATTTTGGACTTGGAAGTAACATGTAATAGTTTTCGAACAGTGTGTAGGCAATTGCTTTTTAATTGACAACTCTTAAAAGTCTGACTTCTTTAACAATAAAGTTAAAAGGTTACGTGTTGCTTTACTTGCAGACGCGCAGGAATTAGTAGTTTTGTTTCGAGATCCTTGAATTAATTCGAATTTCGGGTTGAGTAACTATCTTTGGTTGAATGAATCATTGTTGATTGTACATGAAGTGAACCTGTATCTACTAGATCAGAACTAGTTTAATGCTAGTTAAAAACTAGATCAACAATAGCTCCACACAAAATCAATACTAGTTTAATAGTACATGGATGCCATCAATACTAGGCAGATATTAGTAAACATTTTCTAAATAGAAGCCTAGTATTGTTCAAAGAATTTGACTTAATGATTCATATGCGATAAAAGAGTTTTGAAATACATCCGCTGTTTACTCTTTTGTAAATAGAGTTACGACCCTTTTGAGCTTCACATTGTTACTATAAATAGATTACTTTAAATATGAATCACTATCAAATAAAAGAATCGCGTAGTTTAAGGATAGCAGGCATGACTTTCGCTTATAGGCACTTATAGCAGGCTATAATTATGGGAATAAAGTAAAGTTAGCTCCCCTTACAGACCTTACGATCTATAGGGCAGATGCTGTTAAGGTTATCTGTATCGTCGGCCAACGGGCAGGATGTAGATGTGGCCTGCACAACTTTCCCTAAGTAAAGTCAGGTACCCATTAGAGTGGGGGGGGGACATCAAAATCCCAGTCTTCACCGAGATTCGAACCCAGACCCCCAGGTTCGAAAGCTACTCAGCCACCGCGCCTGGGAGAATGGAATGAGGGGGGGGGGGAATTACCGTGAGTGTTTATTAATTTAGAGAGTTGAAGTAAAGAATCATTTGTAGGTGCTAGTTATACCTGTACATCCTTTTAGCCTATAATAAATAAGAAAATGTGACATTTAAATTTAAAAAATTCACAATAGTGAATAAGTCAAGACGTGATAGGTAATCACATTTGAGCAGTGCATACAAACATACGTAAATATGGGAAGCGTGGTCGAGAAGTCAAGTGCGGCTTGAGCTTGGTTTGCTTGGCTACCTAGAAGGGGGCTCGAGGTTCGACACCCGACTCGGGCAGAGTTGTGTTTACTGAGCGCCCAAAGGCAGCACGGGAAACCAACTCCTAGATATCCCCTCCCCCCCACTGGTCCACAAATGAGATTGGACCAAAGCGCTCTGAGCATGCTATAAGCATGAAAGTAGCGCTATATAAAAGCAATAATAATAAAAAAAAAGTATAAACGTTAACTCTATTAGTTGTTTTTCTTTTGTTTGTTTCAAAGGAAAGAAAAAAAAAAGTGTGTTTGCGTAAGTGTGTGTGTGTCTGGTTGCGTGAGTTTCTGTGTGTGTGCAAGTATGGAGGCTCTGTGCTTCCGGTCTCAAGGTGACTTCAGGGTTAAGACAGGTAGGCAGAGAGAGAATCTACGTACTCTCTGGTACTTTCACCTTTCCCGTGTATCAGAAAGGAAAAAAAAAACGGACGTCGGGCGGGGGGGGGGGTATTTCGTAAAGAAGAAAATAGTTCAGGCAGCAGAAATGTAGCACAGTTAGGGGTGCCCTGATTAACAGTTAGGATCGCCCTGTTCTTTGTCTATTCCACTTCTCATATGTGTTTAGACTGACTGTGTTGGTCAACAGTACTGGTCAAAATCTCGTGGTCAGAGATGAATATACTGCTCGTACTCCCATATTAAGGTATTATTCATTTGTCATTTTTTTTTTATTATAGCTTTTTATATAGCGCTACTTTCATGCTTATAGCATGCTCAGAGCGCTTTGGTCCAATCTCATTTGTGGACCAGTGGGGGGGAGGGGGTATCTAGGAGTTGGTTTTCCGTGCTGCCTTTGGGCGCTCAGTAAACACAACTCTGCCCGAGTCGGGTGTCGAACCTCAGGCCCCCTTCTAGGTAGCCAAGCAAGCCAAGATCAAGCCGCACTTGGCCTCTCGACCACGCTTCCCACTAAAAATAATCATGATAATGATTCAAATAATCATGTCTAATACTTTCAGATTCAAACCTTAACCCTACACAGCTGCTGTATTAAGTTATTTTTTCTCTGTATCATTCACTTTAATTCAATCGGAACATAAACAAAAAGCTGCAGGTATCAAAGCTGCGAGCATCTAAGGCCGAATGTATATAAGGCTGCAGCTGCAGCCATTTAAGCAGAGGAAATATAGACTGAGCGCATCTAGACTGAATGCATATAGAATGAGGGCATCTAGAATAATCTTTATCTCGATTTTCTTAAAAATTCCATGAACACCAGTTGATGTCTTCATCTCTTTTATAATGATACAATAAATTATTTTTCTGAAGTTGTTTGGGTATTAGACTACACTCTAGGGTAATACTTTAAAAACATTCAATTTAACAATTTCATATATAGGCCTATATGTATATATAACATTCCTTCTTGTAGTCTTAATGTTATTATAAAACTGTGTACAAATGTACTGTTCCATGTTGAAGAAAAGTGTACTACTTGAAGATCTAGATCAGTGATTTTCAAAATTTAATACTGACCTCCCCCAAACCACACACAAAGTTCCCCTTTCAGACCTTGTGGTCTATAAGGCAGATGACGTAAAGGTCATCTGATTCTGTGGTCTACGGTTAACGAGGGTGTCATGTGGCCAGCACAACGACCAACCGCCTTTACTTTTCCCCAACTAATGTCAGGTACCCATTAGAGCTGGGTGGACTCAATGGCGCCCGAATATCCCGAAATAAAAATCCCAGTCTTCACCAGGATTCGAACCCGGGACCTCCAGTACGGAAGCCAAGCGCTTTACCGCTCAGCCACCGCGCCCTCACACACACAAAGCTCGAAGCTAAATAATGTTTATTCGCACCCCCCCCCCCTCCTTTTCCCATTTAGAGGATCTGGGGGAAAATTGTAAGCTGTCATGCTACAAGAAATACATTTGAACTTGTGGTCACCTGACAAATGGACAACAATAGCATACTGGAGGCTGCATTGCTTACTTTTTTTTCTTCCGCCTGAGGACGTGACTACAATAAGATCATGTGACCATAATCAGGCCGCTTAACGTAAAGGGCTTTTTACACACTTTCAAATATCTTGCACCAACTATTTATGGCATTATGACATAACAGAAAGTAACATATCTTATTTATTTACGGGTGACCAAATCGTTTCGCGTTCAGCGCATTTCCGAGTTAACCAGTTCAAGTCCTATGATAAACGTTGAATTTAAAACGTTGAATTACTCTGAGGTCTGAACTAAGTATAACAATGTTTCGAATGAATAACTGTTTGCCCTCGGCTGGGGTCAAGTGTAAGTACACAGTGGTTTGCCTAAAAGTTCGTCTAAATCCCAATGTTAAATATGTGTAGTAATTATCACATTCTTAAAAAGAAAAGTTCCCCTTTCAGATGGGCAGATGCTGTAAAGGTCATCTGATTCTGTGGCCAACGGTTAACGAGGGTGTCATGTGGCCAGCACAACGACCAACCTCCTTTACTTTTCACCAACTTATGTCAGGCATCCATTAGAGATGGGTGGACTCAGAGGCGCCCGAATATCACGAAATTAAAAAAAATCCCAGCCTTCACAAGTATTCGAACCAGAGACCCCCGGTTCAGAAGCCAAGCGCTTTACCGCTCAGCCACCGCGCCTCTATCACATGCTTGGGATGAAATAAATTTTCCTAAATGAAAAGTTGCATCGATTTCCGTGTCACTCAGCTCTTACTTTTTAGTCTATTATGTACATTTCTTGTCATGAGCTCTTGTTCTTACAATGTCTGATTTTTAAAATTTCTATTTAGTTATATCTTAATCCTTACCCGAAACTCTTCCCGACCCCTTGTTCCCAAAACTCTTGGGAATTTTAAATAGATTTAGTCCTTTACAATTAGTCTTGCTAATTGTTATACACATACCGTTTTAAATTGTGACTGACGCTATAAAACAAGTGTCAAACCAGTGGGGAAAATATTCTGTTTTCGCACATTCCGGAAAAAAGCTTCGCAGATTTGTTTTTTTTTTAAATAAGAAACTAGCATTGAGTATTGATAACCAAACAAGATACATACAATATCAGTTACTTGGTTACTTCATTGAAATGGGAATGGAAAGAAGGCATACAAGGATAGCTGCCTGGTCGAGCGGTTTGCACGCTGGACTGTCGTATCGATTTACCGATGGTCCCGGGTTCAAACCCTGCCCGCTCCCATCCCCCGTCGTCCTGCGGGAGGTTTGGACTAGGAAATAACTATCTTAAACTCTGAAGGAATTTCCGAAACATGTAAAACATTTTACAAAACAAAACAAAACATTTTACAAACAAATCATTGCCATAATTAAAAACCATGTAAAGTTATAGTTGCGCCTTATCAGCTTAAAATTCTAAAAATTAAAATTCATAATTGAACATATCTAATTTAAATAAAAATTTCAATCTGCGAAATTTAAAAAAATAAAAAAATAAATAGGCACACTAGGTAACGGTGTAATTGTATTAATTTGTTTGGATCAGTCATGTAATTAAATTTATGTGCACTTTTTTTTTTATTATATAATTATTATTATAGCTTTTATATAGCGCTACTTCCATGCTTATAGCATGCTCAGAGCGCTTTGATCCACTCTCATTTGTGGACCAGTGGGGGGGAGGGGGTATCTAGGAGTTGATTTCCCGTGCTGCCTTTGGGCGCTCAGTAAACACAACTCTGCCCGAGTCGTGTGTCGAACCTCTACCCCCCTTCTAGGTAGCCAAGCAAGCCAAGCTCAAGCCGCACTTAGCCTATCGACCACGCTTCAAATAGACATATAAATCTGCGCGGTTTTCCAATTGATTTTCTATTTAGCTCTCAATGTGCTATGTTCCTGTAACCTTTCTGGACGAGTTTTAAAAGGGGGGGATGGAAGAAGGGGTTATCTTTGTAAATGTTTACATGATCGTTTTTAAAGGCATACAAATTGTCCACTCATGTTTCCTCAAGGGGACTTATTCAACTTATACCACAAAATCTGCCAAGAAGAATTCTTTCCCTTGTTAAAGATGCCATACAAAATAATAAATGATCAACAAATGAATTAACTAATTTTTTTTTTTTTTTTTAAATTGATTCTTGTGTTGTCAGGTAAAAGAAATAGTTGTGCGAAATTTCATCTTAATCCTAGAATGGGTGTGGGAGAAATATCATGCACAAACTTTTAAACCAGACAGGCATTGATTGAATTTATCAGAAATTATAACTTGAGAAAAACCTTTTATTGATTTTATTATTGTTATATTATTATATCAAAAAATGTTAATTATATATTATTTTTTATGTTTATTCCTTTTAGGCTGTTCTGAGTAGGTCTTGAACTAACGGTACACCCGAAGACCTCACAGGTCCAAATCTCTGTACTTTTGAAATAAAAGTTTCGCATCGACCTTCAGAGACCTTAGAAATTGAGTTCTTTGTATCTGTTTAACACACGGTAGACAAAGTAAGCTAAGAAAAATGTCTGGACTTGACGTGACCGACCCAGACTTCCAGTACCTCGCTGTGGACAGGAAGAAGCTGATGAAAGAACAGAACCAGAACTTTGACGGCAAGAAGTCATGCTGGGTGCCTGACGCCAAAGAAGGTTTCTTGGCTGCTGAGATCCAGAGCACAAAGGGTGAAGAGATCACAGTCAAGATTCTCAAGAACAATGAGGTAAGCGGCTTTCTGTTCGATCCCGAAATGTAAATATCATCTTGTTTTTTGAAGTACGTTTTACCCCTAAATACTAAAGGCGTTATCCTCAAAGACAGACTTTGGTGTTGCTTAATATCTTACAGCCTTATTCTTTTGAAAATAAATAGAAGGTTGTATCTTTGTGAATGTTTACATGATCGCTTTTAAATGCGTAAAGAAAATGTTTATTAAAAATAATGTTTGTGAAATACTTGCTAAGGGTAGACAAGTTGTAACATATGCATGTTTGATGCATTGATGTTTAGTGTTAACGTGCCTGATAAAAACCTTTTTTTTTAACATAAAGAGTAAAGAAATACAAATGTTTAAAAAATATAAATGTAAATTGAATATAAAAAAAGTAAAGTTCCCCTTTCAGACCTTGTGGTCTATAGGGCAGATGATGTAAATCATTGAATATAAATTGAATATAAACGTAAAGAAATGCATTTTAGTAGATCAACAATATGATGTCAAATTTGAAGAACACGAACACCAAACATGAGCTTTTTTGCAATAAACATTTGCTGAATATTGCAGTTTATAATCAGCAAACAAATAATCTCTAATAGTACTCACGAGTATAATCCTATATTGTAGTTCCATGCAATTAAAAACTAGGCAAAATAGGTCAATATTATAACAATACCATTATCAGAATGTGGGGACATCTACATAGACTCCAAATAAGGGAAAAGAAACATTGTCTCTACTTAGAAGGGGTCAAGAAACAGTGCTAGGATAACGTAAACGTATTTTGATAGGATAAACGCAACGTGTAAGCTGGTGCAAGTTCCAGATGGGGGTAGAGAGGTGATTTACGTTGGACGCCGGTCTGTTGGACAGAGTGATTGCGCAAGACTGGGGTCCAATGTTTTGTTAGGGGGAATTCTAAATGTAATAGTATGTTGTTCACAAAGTGCTTTTGAAATAGAATATCTTGTATGTACGAGAGATTCGAATGAACTGGACAAAGTATAATGCATCTTAATGTTTGTATGTTTGTATGTTTGTGTTCAGACCAAGACTTTCAAGAAGGATGACATCCAACAGATGAACCCACCCAAGTTCGAGAAGATCGAAGACATGGCCAACATGACCTACTTGAACGAGGCCTCTGTCTTGCACAACTTGAAATCACGTTACACCTCGGGTTTGATCTACGTAAGTTCTCTGACCTACTCTCATATCTGCCCTAGTCTACGTTAGTTCTCTGACCTACTCTTATTTCTGCCCTAGTCTACGTTAGTTCTCTGACCTACTCTTATTTCTGTCCTAGTCTACGTTAGTTCTGTGATCTACTCTTTATATCTGCCCTAGTCTACGTTAGTTCTGTGATCTACTCTTATACCTGTCCTAGTCTACGTTAGTTCTCTGACCTACTCTTATTTCTGCCCTAGTCTACGTTAGTTCTCTGAACTACGCTTTATATCTGCCCTAGTCTACGTTAGTTCTGTGATCTACTCTTATACCTGTCCTAGTCTACGTTAGTTCTCTGAACTACTCTTTATATCTGCCCTAGTCTACGTTAGTTCTGTGATCTACTCTTATACCTGTCCTAGTCTACGTTAGTTCTCTGAACTACTCTTTATATCTGCCCTAGTCTACGTTAGTTCTCTGAACTACTCTTTATATCTGTCCTAGTCTACGTTATTTCTCTGACCTACTCTCGTATCTGTCCCAGACCAAGTTAAGTGCCTTTTATTTAAAATAACATTTACTGTCCTTATAGTTAGATTTAATTTCCGTGTGGCAAAAGTTCGATATATCTCTGTTTAGATGGTCTGTCTTTCTGTCTGTCTGTCTGTCTGACTGTAGAATATTTAGTGTAAGAAACATTCAATAGGATCTTTTAAAATCATGACAATTGTATCCATCAAAGTACGAAAGTCTTTTATTTAATGTGATCATCTTAAATATTACATTCCAAGCACTATGGGATTATGGTAGGAATGTGACCATCATAAGGTACTGTCTTCGATTCTGAAGACTATAGACGTGTCCAGTATTTCCATGTTACAACACAGACCCAGCTGTGACCTACATAGTTTGACCCATCTAATACAGACAAAGCCGTTGTCGGCGGAGGTTGGGGTCTACTTATTCTTTGTAAAAATATTTTTAGCCTAAAATGTCACAAAATGTATACATATCCGATTAATATGCTTTTCCTCCCTGAATTAATGAGAAAGACACTGTGTGCCCTATCACACCCAAATACTGTAAACACTTTGTTCGTTACTGAGTGTTTTTAAGATATCACCCAACTCTTTGTAGCTCCCTTGAAAGTCAATGTAAATTTTGTTTCCTTAGTTTGCTTTTGTTCATCTTGAAGAAGGCTTTGCAATTTCTATGCAAACTTGTCATACTATTTATTTATCGTAATATTTACACTACACAATTGCTAATCCATGAAGTCCTATTATTACTATGGCCCAGTCTGTCGAAGACTTTGGATTACTATGCAAATTTGTCATACCATTTATGTATTTAACTCTTTGACTCCGGAATTAATCCGGAATTATCTTCCACTTTTGGACGGAATTAATTTTTCCGCCATTTCGGAGTGCGCTACTCTGCTTCGATATAACTTGTATAACTTTTTTATTTATTATTGGAAAATAATAAATTTGATATACAATTAAAGAGAAATGGATGTTCTTTCTTTTTCATAAGTTTTTTAATATGCAAATTATGTTGTTGTTGTAATTTTGGATTTTGAATACAAAATTAAAAAATGAAAAACTTACCAACTGACATTGAAAATATCCATTCAAGTTCATGTTTTAAGAAATCTATTGTCCTAATTGAATCTAAAGAACTTTTTTCCTCATTTGTATCCATTTATATACATAAAACCACAGAAGAAACAGCAATAGACACAAAAATTGATAAACTGGAGCTAATAATCCAATGTCACTACTTCAACGAAAAAGTCCAGCTCATTAGACTAAGTCCAGGTTGACACCCACATTTTTTGGTGGATAAAATCAGAAATAGTTCTGTTTCAGTGCCTAGATCTAGAGTAGACCTCTATCTGATTATATTTGATCTAGATAATGTAGAGACAGCTAAAATAGTTCTAGATCTACATCAAACTTTAGCTGGGAGTGGGGCTGCTTCATCAGCTAAACTTCATCATTACTAGACCTAGCCCTAGGTCTATAAATTTTATAAATTAATTTACTAGATCTAGATCGATATCATTAGATTTAGACAAAATTATTACCATTAGAATGATCAGATAAAACAAAATCACTTGTCATGTGAATTATTTTACTTCTTCATCAAAGAAATGCTTAGATCTACAAAGGTTAGATGGCCCTGGTTAAGGGTCCATGTAAAATGAAACACACACGCACAAAAATTTTTTTTTTATTATTTTAAAACCTTTTAAAACATGTTGAATCCGGATGTTTAGCAAAGGGAAACTATCCTAGATAAAAAATTAAGCAATAAAAAACATGAATCGGAGGAATAAAAACGAAAAAAAAATAATTTAAATAGTCGACGATTTTTCCGTTGGTCCGACTTTTTCCCCCCTTTTTAAAATCAACGAAACAATCGTTGCTCCGGAGTCAAAGAGTTAAAATAATATACAACACTACTACTGTTTAAAGGCATCTTTAATGGCACTCACATTCATACTAAATATCTCCATCTCAATTAATCACTCTCTCTCTCTCTCTCCATCTCCTCTGCCATTATTCTCTCTATCTCTGTTACTCTAATAGCCTATATCTAAACCTTAGTTGACCCCAGGCATAAACAAGTGACCTCTCTTCTCCAGACATACTCTGGTCTGTTTTGCGTGGCCATCAACCCCTACCGTCGTCTGCCCATTTACACCCAGAAGATCATCAACGTCTACAGAGGCAAAAGGAGGGCTGAGATGCCTCCTCATCTCTTCTCCATCTCTGACAACGCCTACCAGAACATGTTGCAAGGTAATCATCAAGTTGTCGCCCTTAGACCATTCAAAGTTGAATAAAACTTAACCAGTAGACAGGGCCGGTCTCAGGCCACTGCAACTTATTTGGTCGCAGTGGGCCCCGCGCTTTCATAGGCCCCGCGCTAATTCAAAATATAAACGAAAATCTCCCGAATTGACTAAAACCTCATGAAAACTCAGAAAAATCTCCAGAAAAATTAACAAAATTGTCATTTGTGGGTGTCATTCATTGCTGCAAACGCCAACACTACGCGCGATGAAATAAAAAAAAAAGGCATTGTCAGCTTTCATGTAATACTATGTGACAATTGGAAGAATTTGTATTTTAATCGGAAGTTGCAATACTTTATTTACTTTTATGGTCACTGGTGGGTACATATGCTATAGGTTACAAGGTTCGTAAAGTACAGTTAATTTGATAGCAAAGTCGATTTTTTTCCTTATAGAAAAACCTATATCTTCCCTATTATCTTTGTTCCCACACAGACTAGGCCCCGCGATATCAGCTTTGCATAGGGCCCCGCAATTGCTAGGACCGGCCCTGCCAGTAGATCTATTAGGAATCTCATTTATGTGATATATATATATATATATATATATATATATATATATATATTATTTATTAAACCAAAAAAAAAGTGCCAAATCACGAAGGGGAATTATACCGTATAGTTGTGTTTGGATTACCTCTGCTATTAACCTTGCATGGCGAAGGTTAAACAGACATCTCCTTTTGTTCTTAAAGGTTTACCCATGAGATATGACGTCATTAGATAAAGTCTTATTTGGGCTGAGGCCAGATTTCTTTGTTTTTTTTTTGACATTTAGAAACTTATTTTTATTAGCGTTCAAAAAAAAGAAATTCTTGAAGTATTGCACAATTTAAAATCGAAAATTGGATTATAAGGCTACAATATTTTGTTTGTTTGTGATCTCTTTAATATATTCATTGTCTCAACAGCACATACCTCAGCTAAATGGAAAAAAAAAAGTTTTTTTGTTATTAAAAAAAGAGAGAGTTTTATCTAAATGTAGTTATGATACATACACCTTTTTTATTAGCTACATGCAGTGACTAGCACGATGCGAGATCAGCGTCATTACTTGATATATATGTTTAGTCATATTTATATATTTTTGTCTCATATCTCAAGTTCTCTCTTTCTGTACTTTACAGACCGTGAGAACCAGTCTATGTTGATTACGTAAGTGTTATTATTATTATTTTATGATACTCCATAATCTATGTATTGAGTTCCACACTTCGCTAGTGGTTCATCTTAATCATTTAGACAAAGTAAAGTTGTTTTTTATCTTACATGTTGAAAAGTAATAAAAAATAGTTCTTTTTTCTATATTGCCGCTTAATTAATAAAAGATTTTCGACTTTGACAATGGGTAACTTATTTTTTCTATATTGTCACACATTTTGTAAACCATTGGAAGTTAATAAAATTACCATCATAATAAATAAAGGTTAGATCTATGTATTGATCAATAGGCCATGTGCCTGTGACTGTCTACCTGGCCATGTGCCTGTCACTGTCTACCTGGCCATGTGCCTGTGACTGTCTACCTGGCCTTGTGCCTGTGACTGTCTACCTGGCCATGTGCCTGTCTTTGAAAGCCCCTATGCTCTAAAGAACAGATAATGTAAAGGTCTTCTGCTTCTTTGGCATGCTGTTAACGATGGTGTCATGTGGCCAGCGCAAAGACCAACCGCCTTTACTTTTCTTCTAACTAATGTCAATTACCCATTACAGCTGGGTGGACTCAGAGGCTAGAGAAGATCCCGAAATAAAAAATCCGGTCTTCACCAGGATTCGAACCCATGTTCATCAGCAAAGCGTTTAATCGCTCAGCCTACGCACTCTTTTAAAATTGCAAACAGGGTTTTTTTTTTAGTAGCTTGTTTCTACAACTTGTTTCTCTTCAATGTAAGCCACATTATTATTTCTAATTTCCAACAAAATCCTCTTATATCTAGTGTACTAGCGCACTACTCTAACGACCACATAAATATATTTAACCAAAAAAAAAAAATACCCCAAACCCACTATTGTTACCATGGTTACCTTCTAATACACTCAGAGGCGAAAGCGGAGCGGGAAAAACGGAAAGCACTAAAAAGGTAATCCAGTATTTCGCCCATGTGGCGGCAGATCTGAGCAGGGAGCGGGATAAGACGGTACACAAGGAGTGCCCCCTAGTAAGTCTCTTGCACACGAAAAGAGTCACACGTGTACTCTCTGAACCTTTATCTACATATTTATATATATCTATCTATATATTATATTTCTCTCTCCAATACAGTCTTGACCCGTTACTCAAATTCGCAATTTTTTAGTTTTAGAAAGCGGTAATATAAAAAATTTCACCGGAACTAAATGCACGTCACACATGTCTTAAAGCTCGTGACCACAGACCTATATATATTAGATTTATATCTAGACTGTACATTCTGATCTTGTAACACTACAAAAAAAAATATGTCGTGAAAAACTTTAAAAAAAAATGAAAACAAGACGTTGGTTTGTAAAGCAATTATAAGATGTAAAGCAATTATAAGATGTAAAGCAATTATAAGATGTAAAGTAACCTATGTAACATATAATTTAAGATCTAGTAACCAAACATCGAAAATAAGAGCACTCCCGTCTCATAATTATTATTTGCAATTTTTAGATACACAAAAACAAAATTAATATATTTAATTAAATGTACATAAGAGGACTAAAATCAATGGACGTGAATTATTTCGATCTAGGATCTCACAGCATTATCTAAATAGAAACTAACAGGAAATGGCTTTATTTCGTGGATTCGCGTGAATATATAGTTCTGTAATTAATACGTAACAATCTATTTATAGGTCTGTGAAATGATCAATCGCAAAAAATAATTTGTTTCGGTTTTCCAGTCTAGATGTAATATATATAGGTCTGTGCTTGTGAGATTTTCTCAAAAAGGGGATTTATATGTAAACGTTTGTAGGGGAAAGAGCTGTATTTGAGGTCCAGACTGTATTCGAATCTTTGATTGGCTCTATTTACGCTCATTGTCCGTGCAATCGACTGTAATCTATCTTCAATATTTATCTTATCGCTTCTTTATAATTATCTCTGCTGTATAATCGCACAGCGCATAATGCATATAATGATTGCATTGTATTATGAGCTGTTATGAACATGTATATTACTTTGGTATACTATGTTGTGTCTATATACATGTTATATGGTTTGTTATCGTTGGTGTTGTTGGAAAGATTATTAGTTTTAGAAATATTGTTATGTCCATATTGTCATACTATTCTCTTGTTCTGTGTTCAGGAATCTGTTCAATCTATGGGGAATGCTAGATTCGTCATTCTTATTGAAATGATTTTCATTGCATTATAAAATAAGCAAACACAAATTTATCACCTACTATCGCGTCTTTAGATCGATGGAGTCTACTATAAATATAGAATTACAAACGTTAAGTCTTTAAAAAAATGTATTTAAAGAGGTAGAAGGGTGTGGTATATCTTAATAAAATTGGGATGTTATAATAATTAGGTTGGCATTGATAACTGCGTTTTAAAGGCATTGTTTCTTTTTAATTCGGCCAATCATTTGTGTCGTTGTGTTGTATCTTGTGCTGCGTAAATTATGTATTATATGCTGCGTATCGTATCTTACGTATCATGTGCTACGTATCTTCTGTATCATGTGCTACGTATCTTCTGTATCATGTGCTACGTATCTTCTGTATCATGTGCGTATCTTCTGTATCATGTGCTACGTATCGTCTGTATCATGTGCTACGTATCTTCTGTATCATGTGCTACGTATCTTCTGTATCATGTGCTGCGTATCTTCTGTATCATGTGCTACGTATCTTCTGTATCAGTGAGTATCACGGGCTGTTGCTCAAAGGCTGAATTTGTTTATAAATAAATGAGTCATCTCTCTGTGAGGCTTGGCTTGTGCAAGTTGGCACATCCGAATGTAAGACTGCCAAAGAGTTTCTTTGTATTATCCTATTAATTCCTATAGCATAAAAAAATCAACAACACATAAGTAATTTTACTTATAAATTCCTTACAAAATTAAATTTCTAGCATTTTTATGATTAATAATAATTTTTACATCAAAATAGTTTTTTTTTCCCACATAGAGCGTAAAAATATGAATCTAACAAACTTAACATACTCTACTATCATATTACATCGAAATGTGAAAATAAATGCATAATTATTAACACGGGTCGGACCAGAACTTCATACTGAGAGAACTATACTTTTAAAAAGAAACATACTGTAAAGTTGGCAGCACTGACTCACAATCTATTGCCTCTATGTATCTGTTCTGTTCAGTTATTTTACTAATACTATCTTCTATAACTCAATACTTTTTAAATTCACTATGCTCAGATAGTCTTGGTTTCTAATTTCCTGATGTATATTGTATGAGCAAGCTTTGTTTTGTATGCCATGAGAATACTAGACTCGGGGATAGAACTAAAGTGTACAAATCAGAAACATCCAAAAAAAAACACGTCTTCATGATCTAAGTCTAAATCCCCTTATGTCCACTTATGTCCACTGCAGTGGCGAGTCTGGTGCCGGAAAGACTGAGAACACCAAAAAGGTAATCATGTACTTCGCCAACGTCGCCGCTGGTCAGCAAAAGAAAGACGAGGCTAGCGAGGAAGCCAAGAAGGTAGACAATCTTCTGACTCGCAGAGTGACCCCTCCTCCAAAGTAGTTGCCTCCCTTGCAGATTCCTAATCCCCCCCTCCTGCATGGAAAAACACAATTTTTATAAAATATTTTTTTTTTAGTTTTGGTTAGAAAAAAATAGATTTTTTTTCTTAACGATTTACAATTTTTAGAAAATAATCAAAGAGATTTTCTTCGGCCAAACTTTCTTTTGGCTAAAGTAGACTGTCTATCGCATGAATAGATTTCGTTGTGTAAGCTTATTATTTCGAAGAAAAGTTTTGGATTTAAAAAAAAATAAAAAATTAAGTACCTCATAGCCTTAAACAACCCTACTAAACACCTCTAGTAGATACACTAATATGTAGGGTTTAAAAGTAGGCCCCTAAAGAGGGGTTGAAGTCTTAATACGCAAATGAAATTTGAAGTACAACATAGCTGCAACCCTACTAAACACCTTAAGTAGAGACTCTAATATGTAAGGTCAAGCAATAGGCCCCTATCCAGGGGTTGAAATATTTAGTGTAACCACGACAAACGCATGATCTCTAATGTAGAACTATTACAAAACACTAAATACTATTCTAACACGTCTTTACACTAACCGCAACCCAGCATGCTCCTGTATACTAGTTACCTTAGAGTTATACTACTTGTTATATAATTTTGATTTATGATACATATAATATGATTTTATGTATTTTTGTACTGTATAGCTATGATTATTTAGTATAATATATTTTAAAATAATTAGGTTTTTAATTATAATTAATTTTTAAAAACACTGTTGATTCTATAGCTATTTAAAATACGTTCTTAGATATGATTATAATTATTTTAGTTTAGCATTGCTACTTATTGAGTTATTTAATTATTTTATATATGTTATGTTTTATTATGTTCATATATAAATAACATAGTGAAACAGAAAACAACACAAAACATACTGTCTTTATATCTCCACATAAACACACATTGTCTTCCTCAATCTTTCTTCATTGTATTTGAATTGTCGCTAGGACTAGATCGTCTTATGGCCAACTTTTCAGCTAAAGGCCGAAACCATTTAATTATAAGGAAACTTGTTAATATTAATCTTATTTTTTTGTATTGTTTGCCCAATCACAACTTATTATGTCTGTAAATTCCCCTACAACTTTCCAACGGACAACTAAACCATCTTTATCAATCCTTTTGTCCCGTTTACGCCCTTTCGTTTCTTTTCCGGGACCCTTATTCCATGCCCCTCCTCCCCCGCCACCTTCTCTAAACCTGGGCAAATAGGTGAAAAAAGAAGGCACCCTCGAAGACCAGATTGTCCAAGCCAACCCCGTTTTGGAGGCCTATGGCAATGCCAAGACAACCCGTAATAACAACTCTTCCAGATTCGTGAGTATCCCTTAAGGTGTTAGGAGATATGGAGCGCCCTGAATGAAACACCCCCTTGTTCGCCCCCCCCCACGTCATCTAGAGCCCCCAAGTGTAGCCAGACCTAGTAGAACAATCGTCCTCAACCATCCCTACCCGCCACACTCGTGAGACAATCTTCCTCCAGCATAAAGACATGCCAATCATCTTTATTTATCATTTAGACTTTTACAGACAGAACATGAGCTTCGTTAATTAATTCCAAGACTACATTGTTGTAAGACAGAATGACAACATACTTGAACCGACATACTGTCTACATATGTAATAAGAATAATAAGATTTAATAAAAAGTATAATTAAAAAAAACACACAATAACTTGCAAACCACAAGACCATCATTGGAGTAATTATTTGACGTGCTACCAAAAATGTTACTGCAATTCTCATTCATTGTTAAAATCAAACTTCTGTCTTGTTCTAAACAAAATGTCATATGTCTCAAAAATGTTTCAATATTTATTTCAATGTTTTTGTCTCTTCTTCATCTCCCCCTTCCACATAACAATCGCCACCCTCAACTTGGTCTATTACGTGCATCGCACAATTAACTCATCAAAAACAAAACTATCACTAGGCGGCCGCAGCTGGAGGCGCCCCAGTGAAAAAGCAGGGCACCCTCGAGGATGCCATCGTGCAGGCCAACCCTGTACTGGAGGCCTATGGTAACGCTAAGACAACCCGTAACAACAACTCGTCCCGATTCGTGAGTAAACTCTCAACAGTTCAAAAGAAGAGATTTGAACCTTAATTCCCACTTTATTAACAGTGTTATGACGATTTCCCCAACCACCAAGCCCCACCACCGATTTTTTTTTATCAACATAGCCGTGAACCAAATCCACTTGGATTTACCCAACTAATTATGTAACAAAAGTACAAATCTTCCTCCAAAATATATATACCCCAAAAACCAATAACAATGTTTAACGTTTTCAAGTTTTTAAACTACAAATTTTGCTTCAAATCCTAATCATTCCTTAATAAAACTAAAAAAAACCAAACCTTGACTAGTTTGTATTCTATCTATCCTTTGGACCAAATGAAATAAGTTATACGACTGCTTATTGTATAGACAGAGATGATGAATACTGGTCAATCATCTAACAAACTTTGACATTAGTGTTCTTACGGTACATTTGTTTTTTTTTTAATCTAGAAAACATCTCATAGTGATTGCAATATGATACATGATGTTCGATACCTTATAGAAATAGCACTTCTAGGCCTGACATGCGCAGTTGTATATTGTTTTGATTTTCACGTAAAGTGAAGAAAATGTATTTGAATAGACAAAATTTATAGAAAGAGACAAGAGGATAGGTTTAGAGTTAGAGAGCGTCCTAGACTTTCTATTCTAGACCTGACGTTAGGTTCCTGAGGGAGCAGATGGCCTCTGTTTGACATGTTTGTTGTATTTAATACCATTGATTACAAAACGACTGATGCTTTGACGAACAAGTTATAGGACCTTTTCAACATGACAGTTTCACACCTGCGATTTCACCTTTGTTTCGAACAGCCCTTCATCAACCTAATCTATCTATCTCGTCCGTAACACGCTACCTTACCTACCTCCCTCCCTCCCTCAGGTGTCCATTCCTCGTTTCCCTTATCAATTTTATCTTTCTACCATTTGCAAGTGGAGTGTTCAATGTATTACCCCACCCCCCTCCCTGAGGAAGGCGACAACCCAATGACTCCGAGTCAACCTTCTGACCTTTCCATTTTCTATCCACTATCCTGAACCTAAACCAGTATTTTGCGAAACACAAACCTCAAAGTCTCGATTAACACTGGCTCTTACCCTACAACATAATAAAACCTATCCATTTTGTTTTTGTATTCCCCATACCTTCAATTCTTTCATCCAACAGACATTATTTGTTTAGTACCATTGCATTGAACACCTAATAACCCTATGTTGCTCTTTTTTTTTTTTTTCAAAAACCTCCTCCAACTTTCCTTTACCTCCCCGCCCCCACCCTATATCCTTTATAATCCCGCCTCCTAAACATGTACGGGGTTACAGGGCCCCGGTAGCCTTGAGGATCAGATCGTGCAAGCTAACCCAGTCATGGAGGCCTATGGTAACGCTAAGACCACAAGGAACAACAACTCGTCCCGATTCGTGAGTACTGAAAAACAGATTGAGAGTTAACTCTCTTGGTGGACGTGGACTTGATCCGTTTTCATAGAGTAGATAATACCTTTAGCCCAAAGACCTACCTACCTACCTAAATACCTACCTACCAACCTACCAGCCTACCAACAAACCTTCCTACCTACCTACCTACATACCTACCTAGTACCTACCTACCTACCTACGTTTCTACCTACCCATTTCACATACCTACCACCACGTGTGATTCCAAACCTCGTTTTATCCTGCCACACACCTTTCTTTGTGTTTTTTTTCCTCATTCACCTTTTTCAAATCACGAAAATATGAATATAGAGTCAACATTAACCAAAATGGTGGATGGGCTATCCATTTACATATTAAATATAGATTAGTAATATATTTAAAGATATTTTCTGTCTAGTACTTTTAAAGCTGTTACTAATAAATGCGATTTAAACACCGTTAATCTATTTTCAGATCAGTCATGTCATAATAAATAACTTTTCTTTCCCTAATGTATTACAATAATATAAAATAATTTCTACGAATTTTAAATAGAATTATGCAGTGTGTAATAAAGATTTGAAGTTGAAGCCTCTGAAGTACATTAACCTTTTTGTAACCTGTAAAGTTTAAGCCTTTAAGCATTTTTTAAAAACTCAGTCATACTTACAACTAGGAATACTTGTACCTTGAGAGTTACAATTGCGAATATATTCCAGATTTGAATAAAAAACCAAGACCTAATTGAAAAAAAAATTTTACTTTTTCATTTCTCCAACATTTTACTTTTTTTCTACACCTGCATTCTATTAGACACGGGAATCCTATTTCCAACAAAAACCTTCCACATTACAACCCTTTGTTGTCACATCCTTCCTCTTACCTAACCATGTAGACACGAACGATAAGCCCGATGAGTCTCACCATTCATTTTGATTGTTGCAATGAATTATCATATTTTTTTTTGTCTTTTTTTTTTCTTCTCCCCACTCCGTTTAAACCCTCTTTGGAACCTATTTTACCTTGGCTTGTGGAACCTATAAAACCTTAACCTCTGGAACCTTTAAAACCTTACCACCGGAAACGTGGAAAAAAAAAACTAAAACCCTAATACCACGCATCAGGTAGGAAGTCTGGAAGACCAAATTATCCAGGCCAACCCTGTGATGGAGGCATACGGCAATGCTAAAACCACCAGAAATAACAACTCCTCTAGATTTGTGAGTACCGGCCAGCCAGAAAGAGTCGAAATGACCAGTGGTCTAGCTTGTGGTCACCAGGTCATAGGGTCCAGGAAGTTCTCGGCTGTAGTCCTCATGTAGTTTTCCCTTAGAACCCTAATCCTAGCCCTAATGTCTTCTGTTTGGATTGTGCGTGAACCTGTAGTAGTATTGCTTTTTTTTTTTTCCCAACACACCAAATTTGATCTTTACCTATAGTATGACCATCGAATCCTCCAAAACATCATTTGCAACCATTTGCTCTTTCATTGTACCCTTCACAATTGTCTCTTTATTGCAGAATTATTATTACATTCAATCTTCTAATTCATTCCCTGTTGAAAACTTAAACCAATCCTATCATGTATTTGTCTCGTTCAAGTTGGCTTCTGATTTAAAAAAAGAAATGGAGCAATATCAAAAGAAAAATATTTAACGATTTTTATGCTATTCTCTTGTTAGTTTTCCCATTTGAATCTTTATCGATAATACCTACTTTCATTTTTTTGTTCCATCCTTCTAGCAATCCAACTTTTCACTCTGCACCACACTGACCTATAGATCATAGCAATCCACAAAACTACTAACATAGAAAAACTTTTCCTCCTAACATATTTATATATGAAATAAAAAAAAAAAACATGATTAATTATAACTTTTTTTTTTATTCTTTTGAGGGAAAAAAATAGAACTCAATACGACAAGTTACTTAATCATGTTTTTTTTTTTTCAAATTTTTGAAACCAATTGAAACTCTGTTAATTCCATTTTTTATTCTTCTTGCCACCTGTCCCTTCCCCCCATTTTTTTTTTTTTTTTTTGAAATCATGCCCTTTCACCTGTGAACCTTGACATGATGCCTACCACCAACGCCTTCCTGTGTGTGCGTGTTTTTTTTTTGTGTGTGTGCACCAATGGACCCTTTCAAAAATCTACCTCGACCTTCTCTATTCGGGGTTGACACATCTTAGAAAGGTAATCTGGAAGACCAAATCATCCAAGCCAATCCGGTGTTGGAAGCGTTTGGCAACGCCAAGACCATTCGTAACAATAACTCGTCTCGATTTGTAAGTACTAATATCATTGTGACCTGTGACCCCTTAACCTTGGGGGTGACGCTGTCAACTGCTGACCTATATTTGTTTGTCAACCTGTTAACCTCCTATTTTTAAACTGTTAAAATCCCCATTAATATTTGATTAATATTTTAGTGAGAAAAACATAACACATAAAGTAGATTTTTATCGTAATAAAACAAAATTATCTTATTTATATTACCTCATATATAAGTCTTTCACAAGTTATATTAGCTCTATTTAATGATTACAAATAGTCAATTTATTATTTTAAATGTCTATCATTTAGTTAAAATCATTAAAGCATAAATTATAATGTTGATGAGCTTTATAGTATCATAACCAAACAATGTAACGTTTTTAAGCCCATTTTTTTGTCATCTTTCCATGTTATAAGCCTTAAGATATCACAATAGTATACGCTCGAATAGTTAATGAAATATTAACACCAAATGAATAGGTGTAAAATATATTTAGGCTAGTGCAGGGGCGTAGCTAGGAAGTTTTTATCGTTTGGGGGGCCCGGTGGACTTGACCTGTGGGGGGCCCCTGAATGTTGTGAAATATTTACTATTTAATGTAAAAAAAAACTCATTTGGGGGCCCCCTTCAAGTGGGGTCCCGGGGGGATTTTCAAATTCTCTCCCTCCTCCCCCCCCACCCTAGCTACGCCAATGGGCTAGTGATTGTATCTTATTGCTTGTACAACGGATATGTTAGCATGTCACGCCTATTTCAGGGTAAATTCATCCGTATTCACTTCGGTACCCAAGGCAAGATCGCTGGTGCTGACATTGAAACATGTAAGTATGCTGTCGTGAGAAGATACTTCTAGATCACAATGCGCCATCTCGTAAAATCACACAAAGAGCTGATAATATAATCTAGCATTTATGAGTGTCTTTTATGTAGTATGTATGTGCCAGTATATCACAATCGTAATCATGTCACTATAATAAAGACGTCACTTAGAAAAGAAATGAATACAGATGCTCATTGTCTTCTACATAAGTATTCAAATTATTGCTACCTCAATTAAAACCAATTTTGAATGTGTTTTTACTATTCCTTGTGAAAAAATTATAGCAGTAGCTACACATATAAGATATAGATAGCGAATATTGACTTCTTGGTTAAAATTTCAGATCTGCTCGAGAAATCTCGTGTGACCTTCCAGCAGCCAGCCGAGAGAAACTACCACATCTTCTACCAACTTCTCTCACCAGCCATCCCAACTCTGCACGGTAGGTGGCATCCCGGGGCTATTGGTTCTATCTGGCTTGCTTATTAAAAGAGTACTACTGGAAATAATGCTCGTTAAATAGCCATCTATTTTAGAAACATACAATCATTGTGATTGATTATTAAAATGAGATTGAGAAATCTTAGAACGTATATTTCAAAGACACTGAACACCAATGCAGTTATTCCAAAACTGTTCATCGAAACAAAAACTTATTAATGCTGTTAACATTTTAAAATCTCTACCATATCACTTGCCCATCCCCACTCAGGCGTGAAGTCCTTGTCTGCACCCCCACCACCCTGTTCTTCACCCCTTAAGCAAACTTCTGCATTACGACAAAAAAAAAAACGAAAGTGTTACCGATTGGTCGATAAATATAGACATTTGATTTTTTTCTAAATTTACTGACTATTGCCCTTAGTTTCAATCTGACCGTTCTTTTTTTTTTCTCCCCAGAGAAACTGCTTGTCAGCCCTGATCCCGCTCTGTACGCTTTCATTAACCAAGGATCCCTGGTTGTCGATGGTATCGATGACTTGGAGGAGATGAAGATCACAGATGTAAGTAGGGTGGCCATCCACTGGTTATATTTATGTCTGATGTATTATCAGAAGACCTCTTTTAGTTATATTAATGCCAAAGAAATAGATACATTTGTCTTCTTGCTTTAGTGTATTATAATAGCCATAATCACATATTTTTCACCTTCACCTATCCCTTAGTCTTTTGAACCGTTGGGGCACTACACAAGATCTGTTAACCTCTTCCTCCATTCTTTTCCGTCTTTCGCCTTGGATAGAATTTCTTTCAATAACTGGCCTAACCATTCCTTTATATTTTCTTCCCATCGCTTTCTCTGTCTGTCTCATTATTTTACCTGGTTCTGTTCCCTGAAAGAAGGTTCATGTAAACTCTGAGAGCCTTGTGATATAGCCAAAGAGTTTAAATTTACTTTTTTGAAACTATTTAGCAGGCCACTTTTTTTTTTTACGCCATAATGTTCTCATAACCGCAGCTCCCCCATTCCTCTTACCCTCATTAAGTTAAATCTCACAGACCTAATCTTATCCCTATTATAAGTTCCTTTTGAAAAAAAAATCCTTCAGTAACTGACCTATATATTTATTGCAGGACGCTTTTGATGTCCTGGGCTTCACTCAAGAGGAGAAACAATCTCTGTACAAGTGTACTGCCGCCATCATTCACTTCGGTGAAATGAAGTTCAAGCAGAGGCCAAGAGAAGAACAGGCCGAAGCTGACGGCACTGCCGGTAAAGAATTCATTTCTAGTCTAATGTCCAAACTCCAATCATTTTTGACAGGACCAAATGTTCGTTTTTGTGTAGTTATTGTTTTTTAGTCAGACACAAATTGAAGTGACATTTGTATATATTTTTTATTCAATATTCAGAGGCTGAGAAAGTCGCTTTCCTTCTTGGCATCAACGCTGGAGATTTGTTGAAGGGTCTCCTGAAACCAAAGATCAAGGTCGGAGCTGAGTACGTTACACAGGGACGTAACTTGAATCAAGTAAGTTTTATTTTGAGAACCTCTTTTAAAACAATTTTCTCTCTAATATGTGTATATAACAATTTTTTTATTCAAGGTCTCCTAAATCTATTTATTCTCTTTATTCTAACAACATGAACCAATGTGAGATAAGACTACTGTGACATATTTTACAGAAAAAATATTGTAAATAAACTTATTTAAATACTTTTAATAAACATACTTTTAGTACAGTTATTTTTAATTAGCCTACTCGATTGCCTATTTTTAATTGAACAATACATAAGTAAATCAATTACATTTTAATCAACATGGGGTTTCTGCTCTTGAACAGGTTACTTATTCCGTCGCTGCCTTGGCCAAGTCTCTGTACGACCGCATGTTCTTGTGGTTGGTCAAGCGTGTCAACAAGACACTGGACACCAAAAACAAACGTCAGTTCTTCATTGGTGTACTGGACATTGCCGGCTTTGAGATCTTCGACGTGAGTTCCGTTACATCTTTGTACATCCAACCCATATTTGATATATTAATTAGCAAACAGCTGACAAGGTATTTTCTTCTCTGTAGTTCAACAGCTTCGAACAGCTCTGCATCAACTACACCAACGAGCGTCTCCAGCAGTTCTTCAACCATCACATGTTCATTCTGGAGCAGGAAGAATACAAGAAGGAATGCATCGACTGGGAGTTCATTGACTTCGGTATGGACTTGCAGGCCGCCATCGATCTGATTGAGAAGGTAATTCAATGATCTTTGGTTTTCTTTTGTTCAATATCGAGAGCGATATATATATATATATATATATATATATATATATATAGATATATATATATATATATATATATATATATATATATAGAGAGAGAGAGAGAGAGAGAGAGAGAGAGAAAGAGAGAGAGCAATACCTGTTTCCAAAATTCATAAAAAAAAATAATAATTGTGAGTTTGAACCACTAAGACCACCCTTTGTCAGCCCAGATTAATGGGTACACATTTTAGAAAGTAAAAGTGGTTGGTCATTGTGATGGCCACATGACACCCTCGTCAGCCATCAGTCATGGAAACATCTGCCCCATGAGGTCTGATAGGGAAACTTATTTTAAAAAGTAAAATATAATTTACATATTTCGGATGTTCCGTCAGAGTTGGAGATAATTAACTGGATATATAGCAACTGGCAGGATTTGAATCGGAGACCATCGAGACAACCCAGCATTGTAGTCCACACGACAGGCTCTCATCTAACATTATTTTGTATTTTTCAAGCTTATATATAAAATGATAATGAATGGTAGTACATATTTTTCACGTTTTTTTTTTTGGTACTTAAAAAATACTTTTTTCATATATTTTCTTTATGTTCACTTAGCCCATGGGCATCTTGTCCATCCTGGAAGAAGAGTGTATGTTCCCCAAGGCTGATGACAAATCCTTCTTTGAGAAGCTGAACAACAACCACTTGGGCAAGTCCAAGAACTACGGCAAGGCCAGCAAACCCAAGAAGGCTGGAGTCGCCGAGGCTCACTTCGAGCTGCATCACTACGCCGGCAGTGTAAGTTACAGCCCTTCCCAAACAGAAACTAGATTTCATTCATGCAAAAGATAATCTTCTTAACTAGGTGTAGTAATGTCTTGGTACAATCTTCTTAACTAGGTGTAGTAATGTCTTGTTACAATCTTCTTAACTAGGTGTAGTAATGTCTTGTTACAATCTTCTTAACTAGGTGTAGTAATGTCTTGTTACAATCTTCTTAACTAGGTGTAGTAATGTCTTGGTACAATCTTCTTAACTAGGTGTAGTAATGTCTTGGTACAATCTTCTTAACTAGGTGTAGTATTGTACAATCTTCTTAACTAGGTGTAGTAATGTCTTGTTCTATAGCGTAGAGCCTGTTTTATGTCAGGTATTGTGTGTGTTGGTTACTATCACTAACAGGCTTATGTACTTGTAGGTGCCCTACAACATCTGTGGTTGGTTAGAAAAGAACAAGGATCCACTGAACGAGACTGTGGTTGAGCTGCTTGGTCAGTCCAAGGAGCCACTTGTGTCAATGCTGTTCGCCCCACCAGAGGGTGCCGGTAAGTAAGAAAAAAAATAAAATTTTGAACCTGACTAAACATATCGTTGAATTGTAAATGAGGCAAAAAAAGTATTTTGTCAAAATTTTGTTTTAACATTCAAATTGAGAAAAAAAAATAATTTTTTTAACAATTTGTATTTCTACCAATAGTTATAAATTTATTATTAACATAGATTGTATTGCTAGTTATCTTTTGAATGAGGCTCACAGTTTAACTTCAGGTCTTAACAAAATTTAAAAAATAAAATTACATGCACTTCTTTGAAGATATAGCTATAAAAGAAATTTAAATTAAATTAGCTGTAATTTTCATAAACAGAGGTACATTGTTCAAAATAAATGAAATCATTCTTGCATAAGTTTTTAGATTTTGAAGAATTTTAATTTTCAAGTTGAAATAAAAATATAAATTGTTTATATTAATATTCTTATGTTGATATAAAGTTATTGTTTTTTCTTTAAATAATTGTTAGTATTTACCTTATTAGTGGATTATAATGACTTGTTTTTATTGTTTTGTTGTCCTTTCTTGTAACTCTATGTCATTTTAGACATAGTTTTTAAAATGCAACTCATTGTTTTTTTTTATATCTTTTTCTTCCTTTTTAAATGAATCAAATGTTTCGGTGATTACACAAACCAAATTGTTACCGAAACATAACAATAATTAACTTTAACACAAAAATTTAAAAAAAATGAGCAGAAGAAGGTTCCACCACAACGAAGGCAACACAGAGAAAGAAAGGTGGCAGCTTCATGACTGTGTCCTATTTGCATAAGGTTAGACTCCATGGGCATGAAAAGTCATACTTCTAACACCAACCAAGTCTCTTCACTTTTTTTTCTAAATATAGCGATATGGAAAGTCAAGGGACTTAACTTACATGATTTGCCAGATATTATAGAAACAGAAACGTGGCTTCTTAATTTCTTAATTTTGTTGTTAATAATATTTGAATACATTTATAAAAGCTTATATTTCCAGAAATTGTATTCCTGGATCCTGAAACTCTATATATCTGGCATAATTAACTATGAATGTATTTTATTTCAGCAGCATCTCGAAGCAGCGCAGATCTTCGGCGTACTGCATCTGTTAATATTTCTGTATTCTTCTATAACATTCCTATATATTGTAATTTCAAATCATCTATCTCACCAAAGGCTAAATTTTGTTGATGTGTCGGCATCGAGCCCGCTTGGGCTGAGCCTTCTTGGGTTGTGTCCCTTTTTTTTAAAAAATAAGTGTTGCCAAATTTAAACCAAATTTGTTTTCCCCCCTGACATGGTCAAATCGCAGAGGGAGGTGATGGCAAAGGTGCCGGCAAAAAGAAGAAGTCCACTGCTTTCCAGACAATCTCCTCTGTGCACAAGGTATACAATCAACACTCCTCCTCACCCCTTTCACGAAAAAGCATGACGCCTACCTGAGATGTGAACCGGATGACAACCCCCTCACACCAACCAACAAACCCCAAGTTTTGTGTGAACCTTAGCAAACCATTTTAAATAAAACCCTTCGAGAACCCTCCCTCCCAAAAAATTTTGTTTTGCAGTGATTTTATTTGTGTGGTTCTAACCCGACAACCTCCTCCCAACCCAACCATTCCTTGCTTGCTTACCATTTTAGGAAATTTAGAACCACAACCCTTTTACCTTTAACCTTTTTTTAATCACATTGAAAATTTACACAAAAGTAGATTACAACCCAACCCATTTGTTTAATTAGCCATTCATGTGTAATTAGGAGCATGTTTTTTTCCCTTTTCACTTTTTTTTATGCCAATTTCTTCTTGTTCTTAATTAGGAAATAAGTAGATCAGTTTTCATTTTGGATAACTCCTATTTCATATTTGTCTAGAAATGCCTCGTAAAAAATTCATGTTCTTATTATAGTTAAAATAAATTAAAATACTTTAAAATATTTTAAAATATTTTTTATACTAAATTAGAAGAGATAAGAAGATAAATTAGAAAAAATAAAAATAAAAAACTATTTATTATATGAAATATACACACCATTCTCTGCTATAAAAAATCATACTTTTCAAATGTTAAATGTAATTATGAAGTTAGTCCCTTTTCCTAAGACCTCTTTTCCTTTTGTACCTCCTTTTATTCTGTTCACCCAAACCTTATCAATCCTAGGTTCTAGTTTCTTAACTTTTCCATTTACATAACTTTTAAGACTTCCTTCGATTGTTAAAAGAAACAAATTGATTTCTTTTTAAATTTCTTTAGCTTTTAGTCGCACAATAGTTGAAACCATATTGTTTGATACACCTTTTTTTTTGTTTTCGGTTTGAAGTTTGTGAACCGAGTCTGCGCTAGCAATAATGAGCAATAACAATTAAACGCAATATATTTAAATTACAATCACGAGTACTTTGTTTTGACTGGTGTACCTGTGTTCATCGCCCACATTGTTAGCGCCGGCACTGTTCTCAAATCTTACCATATACATTTTAAGTTAAAAATATTATGAGTATACCATATTTCTTGTATTGCTCAGATTTAGTAATAATATCTTTTAATAGATATGATAACATGTTTGTTAATTCTAGACTGTCATTAAAAAACCTTATATAGATAAGCGTACTGACAAATATATCTAAATGTATGCAAAGAGATAGATTTATTATAATATTTTTAATATCTATTTCGTAAAGTACTATGGAAAGCAACAGTTTTTAAATATAAATTACAATATCTAATATTATTACAATTTTTTAAGTCTGGTGTTTTAAAAATGTTAACAGTTTGTTTCGTTCCCTTTCTGACCCTGATATAGGAATCACTGAACAAACTGATGAAGAATTTGTACAGCACTCATCCTCACTTCGTGCGTTGTATCATCCCCAACGAGTTCAAGCAGCCTGGTGAGTAGATGGTTGGAGCAACCAAAAGCATCCACTTTGATAAATTCATGAACTAAAACTACGCCATGGTCATGGTTTTTGTAGTCAAGGGATCTCTGGTCAGGTCGGCTGGTGGGATATGCAATGTAAAGAACATCTCACTACACCGAGTCTTCTTAATATTGCCAACTGGCTAACACGTGGT